>JBBBDQ010000230.1:1050000-1067500 GCA_037127315.1 Ascarosepion bandense | reverse complement strand
AGGTGCACGAATAGAAACTGTCAGCATAGAACTTACGGCTACATCTAACCAGATCAGCAGGAAATTGAAGAGATTTTTGCCAGTCCAATACTGTGTTTATATTCAAAGAGTTTTGGCTCCATAACAGAGTTTAAAGGGTTTACAGAAATGGCACAGGAAGAGAATATGATTTTTATTTCTTATATGGGCCATAATACAAGTATTACATGAACTTTCTCGTATTTAAAATATTTTTCAAATAATATGAATATTTAATTTCAAATATTGTATACACTATACCAATTCGACGGGAAATATTAAACTGCTAACAAAATTAGACAATATTCTTCTCACTGATGAATGACAAAATATAAACTTGACCAAAAGTGACTAGCTTTTTTACACTGTAAAATGACAGACATCAACACTTATGTGTAAATAAAAATATACATATGTTTATTCGTTCTTCGTAGTGTAGAAGGTTTGGTCGGGTTTGGAAGGAGGTAGGCGCGCGCATACGAGCAGCCGGATGGCTGCCCGTCACAAATGATTTCTTTAATTTCAACTGCTGTCTGCAAAATTCTAAACTCAACTGCCGACTGACGACTGACTTCACTTAAATAGGCGTTCTTTTTTGACCCCTAAAACTTCCATTGTACACTTTCACAAATCAGCTGCTGACTTATTTGCCCGCTGGTCGTCAAATAAAATCTAGCTTTAGCAGTTGCATTTCACCACTTACTGATATCCTAAAAACCTTTTGTTTTTTCAAATCTTTCAACAAAATGCGAATTCAATTCTGGGCAAAATTTCACACCAACCCATAAAATGTATAGCAGAAATAATCTACATTTTATTACAAGAAAGAAAAAATAATGATAAATGTGCATGTGCCAACAGTGTAATTGCTGTTCAGAACAAAAAAAAAATCACCGAGCAGAGTTCAAATTAAGGTCGAGTTCGTTAGAGTTATATTCGCGAAAATACCACTGCAAATAGTACCAATCCATTATTTCTCTACCAAAGCTGGAGGATAAAAGCAGGATAAACTGGGCTCGGTCTGCTTGGTTGCCAACTAGTTTAGGAGAAGAAAAATCTGAATTCATTACCCTACGATATAGTATTTTTGAAAAAGCATTCTGCCTGCTAAAGCTGGGAAAATATCTCTAGATTTGAGGGTGAAGATATTTTGCCTGTAAAAGAAAATAATTCTAGATTTAAAAAAATCTATGGACTATGCCATTGATGAGTAATTATCTAGAATGTCAACGGACAATGGAGCAAAGAAAATTGATGCTAAACAGAGAAACAGAATCATTTATGTTTAAATTCAAAATGTTCAAATTAAAAGCAAGCAAATTATATGTAAAAAAATAAAAAAAACTCTAATCTAATTTTCTAGTTTTTAATATGATAATTGTACATTATAATGTTATATAATATTATGATATCATATTATATCATATAATATTATAATAATAAAATGCGGTTAAAACGTTGTAAGAGACTGAATTATTTATACATTCAAGAATAAATATTCTTGACACATATAATATGTCTGCCGTGATCTCAGTCAAGATATCCCGAAACAACAGTTTGCCAATAACAAAGCTAATGTGCTGAGCAAGTAGAATCTAGAAACATCTACTTGTAATTTGATACAAAATTTGAAGTTTTAGATTGGACTACATTTTATTTTTTGGAGCTGTTTCTGAATCAAACTTGTCAATTTGTAATGATATGTTTGAGAGAGAGCTCAGTGATTACCGGTCTTCTATTTTGTATATACAGACAGAAAAACATGGAGCATCCTTAAAACGTGCAAAACGATGTCTGTTTTTGGTGTTTATCTTTGTAACGTCGAGTTTTGTGAAGTTTACAAAAGAGATCAAAACTTAGCTACATTTTCATCTTACCTCGCTTAATTCACCTGGGAACACAGACAAACAGTTTAGTAGACAGTGACGATTCACAAAAATTGTTATCACATTTTTGCAGCAAATTATCTAATAGGAAAATTAATTATTTTATTGACGTCTTCCATTCATTCTCCCTTTCTCTCTCTCTCTCTCTCGTCCTTTCTCACTCTCTCTCTATCTCTCTCTCTAACCGTGTATATATATATATATATATATATATATATATATATATATAAGTTTTGGACTAATCAAATATTCGGAGAAATTAAGGTGAAAAATGCTTTCTTCAAAGGAAAAAATATTTACATGCATAAGCTTTTCATCATCCTGATGGAGTTATTTCCATAGATGTGTGAAAAGTTTGGCAAGACTAGGGATACGCTGAATATCATATTTAAATTGTAACTATTATGGATAGTGTCTGGACACTTTGACGTGTTGCCATGGTTAGCAAACTTCTCTCGTTAGAACAATTATGACTGAACAGTGAGTTCGTCCCTCAGAAATTGCCTCATAAATTCTGCTTCGTGCTGATGTTAAGCTACGCTTAAAAAAATCTCAATTGCAGGCAGTGTCTATTTCTACTTATATCTATTCAAAAAAAATCTTAAGGACACTACAAAAGCTGAATAAAAGAAACTTAAAAAATGAAACATGCACACATGTATATATTTTTTCGAAACATTTTCGTTTGTTTATGTAATCAGTAAATTTAACAACGTTCACATTCATTTTTATCTCATTTTACCTTATATTTTTTCCATCCGATTACATTCCAATGTTGATATATTTGTCTTATTTAAGTATTGTGTTTTCTGCATATTTTTCACAACTGTTTTTTGTTAATTTCGACTTTCTCACGTTTGCTGGAATCAAATTCATCTCACTGAAGGTAACATCTTCTAAACTGTCAAACCATCATTTTTATATGCATTTTTATTAGAAAAATTCAGTATAAGATCGAGTATGAAGAAAGATATATTATTTAATGTTGGCTGCTTGCATTTCAATAAGAATATTCAAGATTTCCATTCATTCATTTTGTTGTGTCCTGTATAATATTTTTTGGGTTATCTAAAAATTATCGTATGATTTATTTTATTATTATTTTCAATGTAGCCATTTCATCCCAAACAAGGCAGAACTGTAACTAATGCGCAGGGGGTTACAGTGAGAGAGATAAAACAAAATGAGTTACAGATAATATCAAAGGTACACGGGAAAGATGGGAATATTTTGTTTATTGTGTTAAATTCACAAATTGCAGTATTTTTCCCATATACACTATCGGCCATAATTATCAGTCCACCCCAGTGTTTTAAATAATGATGGATTTCATACTATCTTTTAGTATTTATTTTCAAGTAAATAATTGTAAATGAAATAAACTGGTTCTTTTGTTAATACTGCACAATAACATGTGCATCAAATGCATTTATAAGTATATAATAATTATCTATATTGCAGTTTCATTAATGAAAGAATGATGAAAAGTTAGGGTGATTCGGACGGGTTCATCTTTGCTTTTTTGTTTGTAAAATTTTGCAAATTATTAATAACAAAAGAATCATTCTATTCTCATTTGGAATTATCCACTTGGCAATAAATACTAAAAATAGTATGAAATGAATCATTTCTTTTAAAAAACTGGGGTTTCCTAATAATTATGGCCGGTAGTGTATATATTGCTTTGACCATATTGTTTTGCCCACACTGTTGTACAGCACAGAATCTTGGACCGCCTAAAGACCCAAAAACAATCAGCTGGATGTTTTCCATAAAAGTTGTCTTCGTGCGATCTGTCTGAGGCTATACTTTTGACGCTAGGGTGTCCAATGCTGGTCTTTTCTCAAAATGCAGCATTGATGGAATTAAGACTTTCTGCTGTATCCACAACTTTGCTGTGCTGGTCATGTTGCAGTGATGAGTAACAACAGAATACTTAGAGTCCTCATGCATAGCCAGCTTGAGAGTGGACAAAAGACTGTTAGCCGTGGCTCAGCTATGAAGACAAATTAAGAATCAGCTCTCAGTTGTTAATGTGCAGCATACTAACTCCGAAGAGTTGCCCTGAATAAGAATAGAGATTTTTGTGCAAGAATAGTATCAGATATTTTAAAATTTGTCTCAAAAACCGGCTAAGAAACAAAAGACAAGTGCGAAAAATATCAACCAATATTTCAAATGTTCTTTCCAGAGATCTTCAATGTTGCTCAATATGTGTACTTCTATGTACGTGACTAGTAACACAAAGAATAAAGTTTTATAAAACAGAATAGACATTTTAACCATAGAACAGGAAATATCTATAAGTTGGAAAACTAAATAGAAACAAAGCCGCTTGACCAGACAGCATTGTAATAGAAATATTGGCAGGATTAGACGACTTCGGCAAAGACAAAATCAAAGAAATTATAAATGAAATCTTTAACAGTGGCGAAATCCCGAGAGACCTCAGCAGATAGATTTTCATAGCATTGCCTAAGAAGCCCAGTGCAAATGAATCCATACTCCATCGAATGATCTGCTTAATGAGTTACGTAACAAAAATCATCATCTGAATTATGATGAACAGAATCAGTAAAAAATAGGACAATAACAATATGGTTTCGTCAAGGATACTGGAGCAATAACAGTATTTATGCTTAGCATGTTATCAGAAAGGGTAATAGAAATGCAGAAGGACGTGTTCCTGTGTTTCAGCGAAGATGCAAAGGCATTCACTAAAGTATGTCACAAAAACCTGATAGAGACTATGGGCATAATTGGCATATTCGGTAAAGACCTTATAGTAAACAAAACCCTTGACTGGCAGCAAATCTCTTGCATACGGACAGAAAACGAGTTCAGCAGATACACAAAGACAGAAAAGGATGTAAGACAAGGATGTGTATTCTCACCAGGCCTATGCAATCTATTCAGCGAGACCCCATCTGAAAGGTCCAGAAACCTTGAAGTGTTCGTCATTGACGGCCGCAATCTGAATAATATAAAATGCGCAGATATTTTTTCATAATCGTGTGGCCCCAAGCAAGGCATTTTACTGCCACTGTTGTGCGGGGGGTTACATAGGAGGAATGTTATTAGAAAGATTGATAGGTTACCGAGTGGGGTCAGGAAGAGAGTATGAGAAGTAAGAGAATACTGATGAGTGGGGTGGACGGAGAAAAAAGCATGGGAGATAGGACGTAAGTTAGTGAGATAGGAGATGACTATTGACTTTACATTTAAATTTTTGGATATTATAGCTGTCGGGAAAGCAAGTATGCGGAAGGGAATTCCACAGGCAGGAACTGCGAGAAAAGAAGCAGATGGAGTAGAATTTGCGTTTAATAGATTATCGGCTTTACAGTAAAAGGGTGGGACCTATTTGCTAATCTTGTGGCTTGAGGAAATTCATATATAGGACGTACGATTGAGGTAAGATCAACAGAGCAGAACCCGTGAAAGTGTTTGTAGAAAAGACACAGGGAAGCGACACTGCGTCTGTGAGAAAGCGACTGTACCCTAGCCGCCAAGTAGGGATCGATCACATTATATAATGATGGTAGCTGATACAGGAAAAAAGTTCCAAGACCTCACACAGGAAGTAATTAAAGAAAGCGTGAAGAAAGGACTACATATCAACTACAAGAAAAATTAATGCATGGTAATCAGAAAAAAAAGAAGCCAAAATTGCTAACTAGAAGTTGCTTTTACCAAAATAAAACAGGTGCAGAATTTAAATATCTGTGAAGTGTTCCAACAGATGACGGAAAGAAACCGAAGCATTGTTCCAAAGAAGGATCCTGAGGTTACCTTGGACAGAAGAGGCGATCAATGACGAGGTTTTGGATAGGATGGACACAAAAAAGAAAACTGATAATTAATATCAAGAAAAGACAACTGAAGTTTTGAGGACATGTAACGAGGAACGACGGCTTAGAAAACCTGATGCTCACAGTACGGATAGAGGAGAAGAAAGACAAAGAGAAGCAAGGGACGACATACGGACTTGAGCAGATAGATGGTGAAGTAGAAATTGAGTCGAATAACATTCAGTCAGTTAAGGATCATACGTGATGACTGGAAAGAGACATGACTGACTGGGCTGAAGATTTTTCCACCTAAGGTAGCCATTCTTTTCTGTGGTACACTAGTTGCCAGGCAAGGCTATGGAACACAATCTGTCCTGCTATTTAACCCATAGCTGGAGAGAGAAGCGATGGCTTCATTTCTTTCCGAAGGGTATTTGTGCGTAAGTGAATGCAACTAATTCAGCTGGAATTCAAACTCGGCTCGCTGATTTCTCGTTCCGAGCCGATATTCACTGCAACACAACGCAGATCAAATAAAAGCGAGATGATAGGAAGATGTGGGGTCATGATCGCCTACAGGCTAACGGAACATAGAAAAAGAAGTTATATGTCTCGTGAATTCATCCATCATTTTCATCTGGAAAGGACTTCATGGAAATGTGACTGCTGTAAAATTTTGTTAACTGAAAACCGTTTCCATTCTTTACATAAGTTATCTTTGGGGTGTAAAAAAATAAAGAAAATTAACACTGTTTTACGTAGATCATTTTTTTTTCCTTCAATTTAATTACATTTATTTTTAAACCCTGAAGATGATTTGTGAATGCTGAAAAAGTTGCTGTTTTCGTCTTCAGCAACAAGGTTTGCAGAAAGTGATTTGCTATTCGGAAAAGACGATAAAAGAACTCAATAGCAAAAATTGTTTAACATCTTTTTATATTTTGTGCATAAAAAATAAGTTATCTAGCTATCTATACACACACGCACACACACACACACACACACACACACACGCACGCACACACGCGCATATATATATATATGTGACGCCTTACGCGGCTGATCGTTGGTGGCGTCGATTCAGTAGCTGGTTTTCCAGTTGACCTTTCCAACGATGATCTTCCTTGCCCACGTTTTGAACTTTGATTACAAGGAAGTCTCGTAGAATTATCGCTAAATGTCTCTCCGCCAAGTCAAACCAAGCTGGATACGCGCGCCCAATTGGGCAAACAAAATGGCACCAAAAACAATTAGAATGATACCTGAATCAGTCTTTATATACTAAAAGAAAATAGAGTAAACAATTATCAATCATCTTCTTCCCAAACCCTGTTCCTATCAAGCTAGCATCTGAACGGCACTTTCAACCAATTTCTCTGAGTAGTAATTTGCGAAACGTTTTTCTTATCATTAATTCAAGTCTCTGGTTGGCGATATCACTTCACTCCAATCGGAGTTTTAGATATGTGGCGATTGAAAATGTCTTTGGTTCGTTTCACACCGAAGATTTACGGAAACTGCCGAAAGATTGTCTTTGTGTGCGCTGGGTAAAGCCGGCGACAGCAGTAAGACGTCTTCGGTTCCGTACTTCGGACTGGCTCTTCCATCCGAGCTGAGTCCCAACTTTATCTGCTAAATCACTGCTTATCTGTCTTTAATTCTTTTCGGTCGGTCGATGGCAGGTTTCTCTACGGTTGGCACATATCGGCATGGCATTTGTTTCTGTCTGTACATTTTCAGCTAAGTCAGCGACAGGCTTCTCTACGGTTCGCATCCATTGATGTGGCAAATATCTCTGTCTGTGTACATCTTCAGTCAGGAACTCTATGGGGGGCGGCCGGCCCTACGGTGAGCGCCCAGTGTCATAGTGCCTCTCTTCGTCGTTACATTTCTGGGCAGAGAGCCGACTAGACTCTGCTGTGTGGCGTTCTCGGAGATCTGTATTTAAGTTTGCCCCTATTTTACTGATGCGGGAAACGACGAACACTTGGTATCTAGTTTCTGATTCTTTCAGCCAATGAAATCATTCTCACTCCCAGCTTTGAAGCGAAGTTACTTCTTTCTGTCTTCTTTCATTCTGGCGCAGCCAATTGAGTGACAATATATTTCTGACGTCACTTCTTTCTGTCTTCTTTCATTCTGGCGCAGCCAATTGAGTGACGATATATTTATGACGTCTCTTCTTTCTGTCTTCTTTCATTTTGGTGCAGCCAATTGAGTGACGATATATTTATGACGTCACTTCTTTCTGTCTTCTTTCATTCTAGTGCAGCCAATTGAGTGACGATATATTTATGACGTCTCTTCTTTCTGTCTTCTTTCATTCTGGTGCAGCCAATTGAGTGACGATATATTTATGACGTCACTTCTTTCTGTCTTCTTTCATTCTAGTGCAGCCAATTGAGTGACGATATATTTATGACGTCTCTTCTTTCTGTCTTCTTTCATTCTGGCGCAGCCAATTGAGTGACGATATATTTATGACGTCACTTCTTTCTGTCTTCTTTATATTTTGGGCGGGACTTTTATGCCTCTAATTCTTTTCTCAGGGAAATTTCAATTTAGTTATAGCCATCAAATCTAATCTTTGCACTTGTCAAAGAAGCCTGGATACGCAAAATCCAGATTGAAAACTTTGGGTAACGTCGGACAACCACTTAATTACTGACACGGGACAGTAGCATCTGCTACCGTCCCATAAATGTGCAAATAATGAACGCAAAAACAAAATCAACGGTATATTTTTATAATAAAATGACCAAAAATAAATTTTTACATCACAACGACAAGCAATGCAATACTAAAAACTATATAAATGTATTTTCAGTGTAAACTTACCAACAATAAATTTTGTGATATAAAACTATATATCTAAAAAACAGAAAAAGAACACACACACACACATTTACTCTGAAAATATAAACTATGTACAAAATACACTGAACGTATAAAATTGCTTGTATTTAGATTTGGTATTACATAAAACACAGAGGTGTTCATATTTCGCTAAACAAGATCAACCACACAAACAAACATCATGAAAGAACTGTTTCATGATATTAATTCATATAATACCATGCAATGTCTTAAAGAAATCAGACTGTATTCCAAAATGTATCATCAACAAAACAACTTACGACACACATTTCCCCGCCTCTAGTAATTATGCCCCCCCCCCCGACAAAATGTATATACAAAAAAGCTGAGTAAAATCTACCTTGTATTCAGTTGCATAAAAACTCTAAAAATTCAATAGCTGCATGAAAACTCTAAATTTCGACAGGAAATGACTCATAAGAAGTTGATATGCCGTTCAACAAACTAATCATTCAATCCACGTTAATCTATGCAAGGCCGGGAATCGCAACTAACGCCAGATTATTTCTCCTGTTCCAAAACGGACTTCCAAAATCTCTGTCTGACAACATTTTGTCGGCTTCGTCGTTATTTCGTCAGACCTGTGTTAAAATCATCGATCAAAAGGATCTCATCGATCAAAATGATCCCATCGATTACCCCATGATCGTATAAACACATTAGTCCTAAATTTGAGTCTAGGTGATTTTAATTAAATAAATCTAACAAAAACAAAATAAGAAAAAAAAAACACAATTGGCTAAGTTGACAATATCACCAAATCCAGTAATCTTTTCAGACATGACGCGGTTCATTTAATTGAATCTTCCCTCAGAAAGCTGGCCGACCGTATCTTTTAAGCAATGATTTACACCACGAAGACTTATTGTAAATAATCAATAAATGTATATGCAATGATTTGCTTTTTATTTATTCTTTTTGTGTTTGCTCTGTTTTGGTTAGACGTCCATAAATTCATTCTCATATTACAAAGAAATTAAATCCTAGTGTTTATCTCTGATTAAACTCGGAAAAAAACAAGGATATCACAAATTTGAAATTTACTTTCATACACGCATACATGCTTCTAAATTTGGTATTTTATTGTTATTCGGTTTGTTTTATGACAAAACAGAATTTCTTTGATAATAGCTTATGAATACCTACCGTATATAATACGACTTGAGTACAATACGACGCCGTGTTTCTGAAACTGAAAACAGAATAAATTCTAAAACACAACTTAGTACATACATCAATAGGGTGTTTTTCTAAAAGTAGACTAAAAGTGAAACAACGCTTAATATTTGGGGCATCTATCAAGAAAAGCTTTCTAATCATTATAGCACGTCTAAGTAATACTTTTCTTAGCAGAAGTTACATGTGGCACAAGGCCAAAATATAAGGGACTCAGAAAGGTTCGAAATCCCTATTTATTTATGACTGACATAGCAAAAATTTTTTTTCGAAACTCGATTTCTAACATTTATACCACGTCGGAGTGTCGGTTTTTTTAAAGCGTAGCTGTTATTTTTCTAAGCGTAGCTTACAGATGGAAGAGGACCGGATGTATCCGACAGCCAGTAAGGATCGAACTCACTATTTATTCGCATAAATCCACGGCTAGGAATGTTGGTCAGTGTGTCGAGCCAGGACCGGATGTATGCGACAGCCAGTAAGGATCGAACTCTTTATTTAGTCGTATAAATCCACTGCTAGGAATGTTGGGTCTCTGTGTCGAGCCCGGAAGTTTTTTTTCCGCTTGAATACATTCTGCCCAAGCGTGTTTCACGTATGGAACTTAACTAACTAGATATTTCTGAAAGCGTATTTTATTCTTTTACGGGCCGTGTCTCTTAGGGACATAGATGATCATGACTCTTCACATTTTCCTATCCTATCCGTTTCTTTTGGTATTTCTCCAAAAAGCTTCTCTGACATCGATTTGCTTAAGCCCATCAAGTGTGTTACGTTTTGGTTTCTCTGTCTCTCTTTTCCATTCTCTCCGTCTTGAGAGTATCTCATTTTCTTAGCTTTCCTTCCTTATCACGTGTCCCTGAAAATTTAGCTAAGTATAAGTTTAAATCTGGACGTTGCTCACATGTTCTGTCCATGGTATCCTCAGCATCATTCTGTAGAAGCACATTTCTGTTGCTTTCAGTCGCTCGTTCATCTTTGACAAGATTATCTATTTGTCAGTTAAGTGCCATAAGTGATACACGCTTGGGCGATCATGTCTCGAAAGAGACATGACTGACTGGGCAGAAGATTATCCCGCAGTAATTTGCCATTGCTTTCTGCAGTAGAGTGGTTGCCAAGCAAGGCTACAGAACCCAATCTGTCCTGTTATTTGACCCATAGCTGGAGGGAAGAGACGGATTAATACCTTTCCCAAGGTTATTTGCGCGTATATGATTGCAACGAATTCAGCTAGAATTCGAACTCAGCTCACCGATTTCTGGTTCCGAGTCGATATCCACTGGACAGCAATGCACATCCATTATCTATACTTGTTTAGAATACTCTCCCTCTTTTTTGGCTTTAATTTTCGTTTAAAATGTCTGTTAATTTGCACAAAAAACTGTTAATCAGTCAGATACTAGCTTCATTGATTTGTATTTTGTAGTTTATCAACCATTTGCAGAAAATATTTTTAGATTTTAAAAATTTTTGAGTGATAATAATTGCTGATAAAAGAATTACTAATTAATTACTTAAGGGTATGTAGAGTATATGTATTCATATCTTTCCCTAATGAACTTGCGCATAAGTGAATATAATGAACTCGACTTGAATTGAAATTTGCATCTTTGATTTTAAATCCCGATCTGTTCGCCATTAAAACACTTGGACATCTAAACTTAGATTACCTCGTATTACCAATTACTCACCCATTTTGGTATTGACCAATCTCGAAGTTCCCAATTTCAGGGATCACAGAAACTAGTAGGTTTATACTATTTACATAGTTCGGACTATTGTCCTCATCTTTGTTGATATTTCTACGACATTTCAGCCGTTTTACGCGCCGGTCTTTCTTAAGGACACATGACCCAGTGGATATAGACGTTTGACCAAAAGAATTGTGAGTTCAATACCAGTCCACAGCAGTGGGGAGCAAGTTATTAGAGGGTTAGATAGTGATAACTCATGACTACCAAAAGAGGCTTTACGCAAGGAATGAGAAGGATATACCCAAGTGATTGTAATAAATGGTTCGGTTCGAAATTCCTAGTACTTGAAGAAGGCCATAGGGTAGAACGGTCAAAACTTCTTACAAATGGCAATAAAGATGAAGACAATAGTCCGAATAGTGTAAATAGTGTAAATACTACTCATCTCAGAATGAAAGCAAATGCTGTAGGTTTATGTCTTAAACATCCGACGAAAAAAAGGAAATTTTCTGAAATATAGAAAAATATATCGTTTGTTTTTATATTCCTTACAAGTGTGGCTGGATTACCGCCCCGTGATAATAACCGGCCACAAAAAGCTTCTGCCTCTTTCCTTTTTAACTTTAGTAGCGTCAAGACGTCCCCTTTTCATTTTGTTGGCATGTAAGTACCTCAGAGACACGTAATGATGTCTGTTTTGAACTCTTCTCAAGTTTACCTTGATTCCTCTTTTTTTTTCAACATATCCGAATAATATATTTGTTAATACTTGTTTCTTAAATTCCTTTTTAATTTTTTTTGGTCCGTACTCTCATAATACTGCCAGTACTGATTGCAAGACCAGAAGCTGTAAATGTTTATGGAAAAACGTTTCCACCCCGCAACAAAAGTGATTATTCCCAAAACGCTATAAACAAAATTTTTAACTAGAAATACCCGTGAACATATAAAAGCTTTTTCTATTTTATTCCTCTGATGAATTTTAATTTTGAAGTTAATGTGTGAAGAACGTCATGGCACATTTTATGACAACAAGATATCCACAGAAATTTCATATCCTATCGCTTAATATTTGACCTTAACACGTTTAGCAAAATATTGCAATAACTATCATCAATATCAACGCTGATCGTTGATTCAAGAAAAATATTTGAAAGTGTCAAATTTTTTGTTACACTGAAACCGACGTAAAATATGAATGCGTTATCACATTCCATTTTTCTTTCTGTTTTTATTTTTATTACTGAAACCAAGTAAAGCCGCATGTCCACATCATGTTGAAACAGTGATTCTCATACGAACACCGACTTTCAGCAACGTCTAGCCTGTTCATTATTATGATGGTGACCGTTTGTGAATGCCACGTGCTGTAAACGCGGATGTGCGTGTGGTTTAATGGACAATCGATCGAAATTGCTAATAAGAGATCCGAGTTCGAATCTTAAATGGGTTTGTTATATATTTTTCTTACTATTTCACTGCGAGCAAAACGGAACTGTCACTAGTATGCACTGGATTTCAGTAAGAGAAAAGACTAAGTACAGCGGGTATTGAAGAAACAATAAAAGATGAACGGGATACAAGAAGACAGAAGACATCATTTAATTTTTTAGATATTGTAGCTATCAGGGAAGCCAGTTTACAGAAGGGAGTTCCACAAGCAGAAAGGGAGAGAAAATAAACTGTTGTAGTAGAAGTGAGAGTTACATTTAACTATTTCAACAGATTACGGGTTGACCTCGATGCCAATATACTTGCACGCCAATCAAGTTGCAACATATTTAGGTCACCAAGAAAAAAACAAAGCTCGTCAAAGCAGGTGACATGAAAATATTTATGACTGAAGTCAAGATCCCAAATAAGGATCGATTATATCGCTGATCCTTCTTTGGATTTTGTCGATAACCTCAAGAGCACACGACCAGATTTAGCAACTGTAGTCAATGCACGGGCGAAGGGTAGAAAAGCCTGAGGGAAACCACGTCACGTAGTTGACAGAGTGAGTGAAGACGAGAGGCCAAGTCAGGATCGATTACATTGTAGTTCCTACTTTGTGTCTTGTCGATAAACCCGAGATAAATAGCAAGAACACACGACCAGATATGGCAACTGTATTCAAAGTACGGACGAATGGTAGAAAAGAATGAGGGAAGCCACGTCACGTAGGTGAGACAGTAACTGAAGTCGAGAAGCCAACACATGATTGATTCTATTGCTGATCCTTTTTTTTGATTTTGTCCAGAACCTTCCGATGAATAGCAGGAGCACCCGACCAGATATAGCTTCAGTATTCATTGCTCAGACGAATGGTAGACGAATAGAAAATACGAGTGGGAAAGATATGTACCCACTCTTTTCTCTCGCAGCTATATATAAATTAGTATGACATGTATCAATAAATTATTACCCACCCCAAATAATTCTTACAATCTAAAAGAAATGAATGACTTAATGAATCAAAAATAAAAAGGGACGACCCTGAAAAATCTTTTCCATCTTTCTACGTGATCAAAACGGTATAGTCCATTATTTTTCAGGTTTTGACAGGTTGTAATGTACGTGATAAGTGATACACCCAGCTGAATTATAATAAGCTGGATAAAAACTTATGAGTTGATATCCCAGTTATATTACAGGCTAAAAATAGACGAGTGATCCACAAGTTCTCACTAAAGAAAAACCCGTATCTAGAAAGGGATCAAACGGGTTCTCCCTTCAGATGAAACATTTCTCTCGCGAAAATGAGTTGACAAATCAGGCCATGGAAAAAAATTCTGATAAAGGAAGGATCAGTTACATACTTAAGATCGCACGGGCTTTCAGAAGTATATATCTATTAGCTATAGCTTCGTTGAAACAAAACATATAAAAGTAATTTTAAATTGATTATACATGGTCATCAGCAAAATAAGGCAGCCCAAAATGTCAAATACAGGTGGGGGATACTAAAATCAAACAGTTACAAAAATTTAAATACCTAGGAAGCGTTTTAACAGAAGACGGAAAGTGCAACACAGAGATCCGAAGGCGAATTGGCATTGCAAAAGAAGCATTACAGAATTTGAGTAAAGTATTAAGAAACAGGACAATTTCGCTAGAAACAAAGAAGACAGTACTGGATTGCTATGTGATGTCAGTTCTTCAATATGGCAGTGAATGTTGGACAATATCTTCGAAGATGAAGGAAAAGCTTAAAGCAGCTGAAATGTGGTTCTAAAGAAGGATGCTGCGAATATCATCGATCGAACATGTGAGTCATGATGAGGTTTTGGAAAGGATGGAAACGAAAATAAAATTAATATTGAGCATCAGGAAGAGACAGCTAAAGTTCCTGGTACATGCAATGAAGAAGAAGAGATTGGAGGACCTGATACTAACAAGACAGATAGAGGGAAAAAGAGACAGGGGAAAGCAGCGGATAACATTTGAAAGACCTGATCAAATGGATGACGGAGTGAGGGTTGTGTGGTGTAACAGGTGAAGGCGTGCTAAGGGATAGGGAGATGTGGAAAGCCATGATCGCCTACGTCCTGAAAGGACAGTGCACATAAAAGAAGGATGAAATTTTAAATCCGATATAAGGAATCAGATGCTTGATTATTCTCGAGAGATATTTTATGTAGGATTTATATATATATATATATTTGGATTTATTTCCTAAGATTATTTTGCATGTGAGTATAATGAATTCAACTGGAACTGGAACTTATCTTTCCAATTAATCGAGCTGATATTACACAACCTGCACTTTCAAACTTACAGCATTTAGTAATCTTAATTGGTTCCCAACATCTTGGTAATGACCAAGATGGCTATTGCTTAAATTCCGTTATTGCTAGAGAACTGGTGTTCATTATAATTATGACTTATTCAGTAAGGAAATAAATTGTAAACGCAAATTCTACTCCATCAGCTTCTTTTCTCGCACTTCACGCCTGTGAAATTCTCTTCCGCATACTTGTTTTCCTCACAATTACAATCTCCAGGAGTTTAAATGTAAAGTCAATAGTCATCTCCTGTCTCATGAACCTACATCCTCACTCTCATGCTTTTTTACATTCCCCCCACTATCATCAGTACTCTCTTCCTGACTTCCCCTGCAATCTCTTACTGCTCATAACATTTCTCTTCGTCCACCCTACTTTCATCAGTAATCTCTTCCTCTCCTACTCTCATGCTGACACCTCCTGCAGCCTCTTACTCCTCAACATTCCTCCTATCTAACCCCCTACACAACAGTGAGAGTAAAATGTCTTGCTTTGGGATAAAAAAAATTGTTTCTGTGACTGTTGACATTAATTTAGCTGTTTAAAATAAGAAGTATGTCAATTCATACACTTCTAGCAACAACGAATACGTTATAGCGTAATAAGAAATCGTGATAGATTCAAAAAATCCGTTGACTTCTTCACGCCCAAACAGCCCTGAAGAGTGAGAACATCATAACTTTGTTCCCACGAAGCTTGGAAGTGGGCATAAATCTGCTCTATTAAAGAGACAGATGCTTTCTATTTATCAACGCTGTCTTTACACCCCGATATGGAAAACTTTTCGATAAAAAAAACCCTGCTTTCCAAGACACATTATATCAATAAAAACAACTGAAAAACAACAACCTTGGCGCTAAACACTATAAAAATGAAACACTACAAAATAATTAATGAATGCTTTATTTTTTAATCAAACCTATTTTATTACCTCAAACGTTATTTTTCGTGGATACTCATATTTGAATAGATGATCTATTTATTTTGAACATTGTTTATTTAATTTACCAGTCGGCGTACTCGATAATGCTTAACGAAAAGAATGTGGCCTCCAGTAATCAAAGAACACTTATGCCATCTTGCAGGAGGAATCGCCGTCTTATATTGCATGCTTCCACTGCTCAACCTAAATTTTTTTCAAAATCAACTAATGCTCTATTGGCCCTTCAAAGTACATTCGATTGTCTATTTTCCGAAACACACATTTCCTTGGTTTAATATCCGAAACCTAAAGAAAGCAATTTCTAAAGAATTAATATATTTTTAAAAAATTTTAATCACTCACAGATATCCACTAAAATAAAGTCTTAAGTAATTAATTCGAAATTTGAAATGTCGATCAGTAAAATTAATCGACTCAAAATGTCTATTGTCTTTAATGATATTTTCTTTAAGTTCAGGGTGCTTTTAATAAACTGTCGTCTAGATTACGTAAAATGAGAATGGCACTGACATCTCATTTGAACAGATATATCGAACAAAATTTAACAAAAATATTTTGAAGTTCTAAAAAGTAAATTTATTCCAAATGAACACCATATGCCACGACCTCCAAAAGACTTAGGAATCTCCTGCATCTCTTCTGTACGATAATCTTGATTAATTTGCAGAATGCTGCCACAATCTCTCGCTCAAATGCGCCCACGCATTATATATCAAGGGTGTTGCTGACAGAAGAGTTAGTCTGCCAAATGTAAGGATTGATGTTTATTCATATGTATAACACGTACAGATGCACCCTTTCTAAGCTTGGCTTAGATATGGTCGGAAGAATGCAGCAGTAAAGGAGGAACGAATTGTCTATTCAATCGTAATTAATCTAGCGAGACAAATTTGCTAACCATTGACCCAAGTTCCATGAATATTTCTACGTAGATGTAAAGACGTACAATTACGAACAAATGCTGCCGAATCAAACTCCTTTTGTAAATAATTGTGTTCTCCTGCTTGTGTGGCAGGGTGCAGAGTTCAGTTGCCAGACATAGGGGCTTTCCAGCAGCCAGCCTCTTGACTTAGGAGAGCACTACCTTCTCAATTCATTTATGTAGATCTTCGGGAAGATGAATAGAGGCATAGTGTCGCCATGACTAGTGGTCCCTCTAAAAACCTCCGTAATCACAATTAGATTCATCCAAATATTTATTTGGCACTTTCCTCAAATTGACACTTAAACACTCTGAAATCTTCGTATTGGGCCTTCCGGCACGAATACCAAGCAGTACTGTTTCCAAATTTCTGGTGGAGTCAATTGCGCCATGTTATTCTTTTTCTCACTGACGGTTTCCAGG
>JBBBDQ010000230.1:865000-1047500 GCA_037127315.1 Ascarosepion bandense | reverse complement strand
TAAACAGACACACACACACACAAACATCTTGCCTTTGTATATATATATATTATCGATTTTCTGCACTATTGTAAGAACTGCAACCTTGAAATTTCTGAATACCGTTTCTTATGTCTTTATCTATGAGTGTATCAAATTTGATTACTATCGGACCACTCCTTCTATAACCCGATTTTTTTTATTATCGATTTTAGATATTTATCGGGTGTACCTCGACACAAAACCTAGCTAAGAACAGTCGCAGACGCTTATAGTACAACTGCGTAAAGTTTAAGAAAATCGCTTCAACCGTTTCGGAGCGTATAGGTAACGGGGACACATACACACACAACACACACACAGACAAAGTTCCATTTATAAATAAGTTTAGATATATCGCCATGAATCGAAACTGTATTACGCTTTTCTAGCTGGGAAACACATATTAAGTAAAATATACCATACCAATAATTTTAAAGGAACCAGTTTTCATGAGGCGAAAAGCGAATATTGGTTCAATTTCTATTCCGAGTCTCATTAATGAGACATTTCTCCCTGGGACGGTAACATTAATATCAACATCTGAAAATGAAACAGAAGGATATATAATAAACCCATTACCTACTTTCTTTCTTTCTTTCTTTCTTTCTTTCTTTCTTTCTTTCTTTCTTTATCTATCTATCTATCTATCTATCTATTTATCTATCTATCAACAACGGTCACTAATTCTAAGAAAGTCGGCAATTGTTTTACATATTCTGTTGATGACTCAAAAATTAGAAAGGCTAGATTATATTTTTTTACGTTTTTCCGAAGTGAAATTTGAACAGTTAATACCGGAATTTCTCCATGGCCTGAAAATAATTATTTTCCATTTTGAAAAAAATAAAGATCATTAAATTTATTCGATAATTATTATATGCTGTCAATAATGATATTTTTATGGAGAACATTTGCTTCCTAAATATACAGAATTTCTATTCCAGGTTATTCATTATATATATACATGAGCCCCCTACCTATAGGACCTCCTACCTCTACCAAAAAGCTGACTGGGATGTCTTTCGCGATTTCCTCTGCGACGTCCCTTGAGGTAAAGTGTTCGACCTATCAGTTGATGGCTGTGCCTCTGAGGTCTCATCATGAATGAAAGCTGGCATTGATGCCTTCATACCCACCAGGAAGTATTGCTTAAAACCTCATTCCTCTCCGTGTTTCTCTCCGGCCTGCTCAGCCGCCATTGCCCACAGGAACTATTACTTCCGTTTATTCCGGAGACAGTCATCTGATCACAATAGACGCCTGTTCATATCTGCTCGCAATGAGTGCAAGAGAACCCTAAATAACGCCAAACGGTTGTTTGCTAAGAGAATGCGACAGCGCATAGCTGACCGCAAGTTCGGCTCCAAGGACTATTGGAGGATTTGCAAATGAGTGCTCAACAATAGGAAATCCTCAATACCTCCTTTAATCCAGGGATTTGAGGTTCTCACGTCATCTGAAGACAAAGCTGAGTGCTTTGTCCGCAGATTCTCATGCAACTCGACATTTGACTCGTCCGGAGTACACCCACCCAACTTCCCTATTAGAACTGAGGCCAAACTGCACGACGTATATATTACCCCGACAGTAGTATCCCGTGGAATTTCAAAACTCGACCCCCATAAAGCGAGTGGAGACGGGGAATCTTGGTGATAGTCCTTAAGCGGTGTGCTCCTGAACTTTCCATGTCCTCTCTAAACTGTTTAACTACTGCCTTTCTGCTTCCTGCTTTTCTGCAGGCTGGAAGTTCTCTTCAGTCGTTCCTGTCTTTAAGAATTGTGGTGAACCCGCGGACCCATCCAATCTTCTACCGATATTCGGGAAAGGATTCGAGGCCATCATCAATGCTGAAATAGTTCATCATCTCACTGCCCACAAACTCTTCTCTGACAGGCAATATGGCTTCCGCTTTGCCAGGTCCACGGCCGACTTGCTAACAACCGTAACGGAGTACATGCTACAGGCCCTTGATGAGTCTGACGAGGCTCGCGCGGTTGCTCTGGACATCTCCAAGGCTTTCGACAGGGTTTGGCACTCTGGCCTCCTATGCAAGCAACGGGGTTACGGTATTACCGGTCGCCTGCTTGACCTAATCCAATCTTTTTTAAATAATCGCAAAACGAAGGTCGTTTTGAATTGGCGTGCCTCTTCATCCTACAGCACGAATGCTGGTGTCCCACAGGGCTCTATACTGGGCCCGACGCTCTTCCTTATTTTCATCAACGACCTCCCAGATGAGATCAAGTCCCAAGTAGGTATCTACGCAGATGACACTACAATATACTCCCTACTTGCTTTCCTGACGGCCCCAACCTCCAGAAATTTAAATGCAAAGTCAATGCTCATCTACTAACCACTGGACTCTAGCTCTCTCCCCATATCCGTATAACCTTCTCATTCTCTCCACCTATGTATCTTTCATCGCACCTGCATTCTCATCCTTTTATTGCTACTTTCTAACTAGTTTGTACTCCTCACTCTTTTCTAATTAATTTTTTTACAGTTATGTAGCCCCCTCCACGCACATAAGTGGCATTTCTGCCTTGCTCGGGGTGAAATGATTAAATATATATATATATATTAGTCATCCACATACAAGCCCGTTTCTCTGTATCATAGCTCATCAGTGTGGCTAGACATATCCACTTGCTTCTGGTTGGAATCGAAACAAGACCGATTTGGTGTCAGTCGGAGTCTCTACTCCCTAAGCCATCGGCGCATGGAGTCAAAGAAGGGAAATTTTAACGTCTTGTATGTAAGCAGTGTATACAGACGCCAGTTCATTTCTGAAGAGTCAGGCATTATAGCCGAAGTGAAAACTGTTTTTTAAATTTTCTTCTCCAGAGAGCTCAATCATAATGAGAGCATAATATAATAAATAACCTGGTATATATATATATATATATATATATATATATATATATATATATATATACCAGGTTATTGATTATCTACGTATGTGTGTATAATAAAACAACCTACAGAATATAACAGAAGTATATTAGAAATGTAGAAAATAGGATTCAGTATATATATACATACCCACTCACATACACACACACATATATATATGTGTGTGTGTGTATATATATATATATATATATATATATATATATATATGTGGTGTGTGTGTGTGTGTGTGTGTGAATACATAGCTCTATATATATAAATAAATATATGTATATATTATTTTATATAAGTGTTTTTATATTTGTTTATTCATTGGTTTAACGATGTCATCTTTAGTTAAAACAACAAGAGTAGAGCGTGCCACTATTGTTTTTAATTCGTGCCTAAAAAGGGCGTGGTGAGATATACTTTCAGATATGCAAACCTCTGGGCTGTATCTCACATTCTATCTCTCTCTCTCTCTCACTCTCTCTCTCTCTTTATATATATATATATATATATATATATATATATATATAAGATATCAGAGGGGAACGGAAGGGTGTAGCTTGACTTATTTCCTATCATAAAAAATTGCCATGAGAATCATGTTCCATTTAAACTGTAGACTCAAATGTTACACCCTGAACTTGAAATTTTTTTCCGTGTAAACATAAAACAACTATAATAAACAATTATAATAAGTATTGTTTGCTTTTAAATGTATCAACACACACCAACGGCATTGCTTTTACAAAACATCTTGTGGTAAATAAAACATAATTAATTCAATATTCTCAAAAAGTGAGCATCCAAGATTATTTGTTTTGAGACGAATTTTATTTAAAGCACAAAAAGTCTTTTTATCGACATTAAATTTATTCTATAATGTTCAGCCTAATAGTTTTAATAAATCTCAATAAAATCTAAAATGGATGGTTGTAACCAGAAATCATTATTCTAACAGTTTCTAACCTCACACTTGTTTCTTTTGGAACTCCCAGCATCTTATTTTATAGCCAATTTTGATGTTCAAAAATTGGAAATCATTACTCCTGATTTTAATACATCTCTCTCGCCAATAATATTGTTTTCTCATATTCTTTCACACAAAGTGATCCCTTGCGTTTTAGTGGTTTAATTACTTTTATTAAGGTGAAATCCAAAAGTGTATTTCGACATTAAATTCTTTAACTCCTTATGAGGAATACATGATCCGTACAGATGACAAAAAAACGTATATTTGCAGCATAAACAATAGGTGGGCTTTGTGGATGTTGAAAAAACATAAGGCGACCTGAGTAGATGTCTGCAATGGGGATTAGCTGGCCGCCCTGATAGTCGAGTTTCTATATTAAGTATTATATTACCAGAAATATAATACTTTAATTAGTAAAATTTCACAAAAAAACTTTACAAAAGTAAATTAAAAACAAAAAGATTGGTTGACATTTTTTTTATTATCATCTCACACAAAGCAAGGCAGTAGTGCCATTGCTGTGCAGGGTGTTACATAATAGGAGAGTGAAAAGATTTAGGAGAACAGGTCACAACATGTGTCGGTGAATGAGCAAGAGAACGACGGGTACATTGGTGTGAAGAGTTGCGTAAGAGCAAAGTGTAAAGTGAGAAGACGGATGGGAGTCAAGGAGATAAGAGACGACGGTTGACGTTGTATTTAAACTCTTAGTGAGTGTAGCTAACAAGGAAACAAAAATACAAATGGAGGTCTACAGGCGGGAAGTGATGTGGTTACACTTGATTGTTTTCACACTAAAAGGGTGGGACTTTGTAGCTAGTCTAGTAGCTCGAAATACTTCTCGTAAAAATGATGCTAATAAACTAAAATAAGTGATAGAGTTGCAAATCTCAGCTCATGAGAGCCTTACATCACCAAAAGACCCTAAAAATCTCTGATACAAATCTTACCAATAGAAGGATAAATCCTACAAGGTCTGAGATTGGAAGAATAAGTAAAAATATACTCGTAAGGGTAAATAAAAAAAGTAAGGAGTACGTTGGATTATGGGTCGATAAGACCAATTTTAAAAAATTGGTTCTGTAATATAAAGGAAAATCAAATGTTCCCAATCGAATTTGATATTGAATAATCTTACAGATCAATATCAAGGGAACTATAACTACATTGAAATTTACCACTGTTTATTCGAATCTGTGGGAAGTGGAATGTAACATCATTATGAATTAAAAAAAATCAGTTCTCATTCACAATAAACAACAGTGAATAAAAATATTTCAAGGGAAATATTTGTTATTACAATGGGATCACTGAACACCGCCGGGTCTTCCAATGATGTTAGATTATTTATTCTAAATAACTTTTACGGTCCATAAGGATATAAATCCTGAAAATATTGGATTATACAGGAATAATAGCCTTATAGTTGTAAATAATTCCACAAATTCTAAAATTGATAAAATTATAAAGATAATATATAGAGAGTTTAAAAACCTAAATTTAAAAGTTGCTATTAAAAAAGAAATCAAAAAGTAAAATTCCTCGCTGTGGCTTTAGAGTAAGGAAATACTGTATATAGAACGCATATAAAAAACTACTAATCCCTTAAATATCAACTCAAAATCTAACCGTCCTCCATCCATTATAATGCCTGCCCTCTCATGCATAGAATTAGTAGGAATTATGTAAGGAATAATGTATTTTATGAACACAATAATCTTTATAAGATTGCTTAAAACATAGTGGATATAAATGCCCAATTATTAAATATGTAAAAGAAAATAATTACTCCCGAAGAAAAAAAATAGAAATAGAAAAATTTTTAGGTACACACCGACTTTCAAACAAATGGTTAGCAGTAAATTTGGCCAAAATTTCCTTACGGAATGTATTGTTTATCAATATACTATTTCTTGTACTGAAAACCCTGGTAATAAAAAAAAAAACTACTAACACTTGTTAGTAGTTTTTTTTTATTAATATATTAAAAGTACTAAAAATTCGTTTAAGCAAAGGTTTTATTAGCATAATTCCTCCTTTAATAATAATTACCGTATTCGAACATCTATATCCAAATAGTCTGGTTCTTAAAGAAAACCAATAAAACTCCCACAATAAAATGGAATTTTTTTTAAAATTTAGAGTATGTAAGTCTTTAAATGAACCATGACTTTGTGTCTATATGAGATAATATACGTTACTAAATTTCTTAAAAATAAGGATCTGTTAAATAAACGTAATGAAATTACTGTCATATACAAACATTGCAAATATCATCCTTAGAATATAGTTAACAATTCTTTATATAAGCATATTGATTAACTTACGTGTATCCTCTACATTATTTTGTATTAAGATGCAAATAATATTAATTTCATAATTTTTGGATTTATATGCTAAGAATATATAGAGAATTGATGAAAAAATGTAGACTGAATAAAAACATATAAATATATTTTAATCGTATCAAAAGTCCCTTTAAGACAGGTCCAATATAAAGTTATTTTGCTTGTTTTTTAAGAAAAAAGAGAGCAGGGGTATATATAAAAAGTATTTTTTCAGAACTAAAATGTATACATTTTGCCTGAAGTAAACAGTCCAGCAGTAGACATGTTTTCCTTAAACATATATAAAAACCCGACATCCCCTAATATCTAAGCTATATTTTAAATTTTGAAAGTTGATTTTATTCTGGTTAGTTAAATTAAACACAGCCATATGATCTGAATTCATCAAAATTGCTGAAATTTCCTTATATATATATATATATGAAGGCTGTTAAAAAAGTTATCGGTTCAAGTATAATGTCTTATATAATAATACCCAGAAAATGGTCCTAATTATATGATAAATTTGTTTTAATATTAAGAAAATTGTACTCTTTTTATCTATCTATCTATCTATCTATCTCTGACATGTATATATGTCAGTGTTTTCATATCCATCTAGCTATCTATCTACATTCATATCTTCATAAAATCAATAATTTATTAATATGTTTCGACAAAAGAAATAGTTACTTACATCTTATTTTCTGAAGACATTCAGACCCCTTCCGTTATTATTTTTTTAGTTTTTGATTGTTTTGTTTTTATGGCATATCAACCTCGGTGTGACATTTATTGCCAACTAAATATTTTTTATTTATTGCTGGTAATACCTTTTTTCTTTCAACAATTTATTGTTGTTTTTATATAAGTTTTGTGTCTAGTAATACTTCTTTCTTTTCGAGTATCAAGATTCATTGGGATTTGTTTTTAAGGGCAGGGTCCCCAAACCCTACCCTGTTATTTAACTCATAACTGGAGGGAAGGGACAGATTAATACCTTCCTCAAGTGTACCAGTGCTTAAGTGGATGCAGGGTATTCAACTGAAATTCGAACTCGGCTCACAGATTTCTCTTTCCAAGCCGATATCCACTGCACCACAACGCATATCCGTCACTAAACGCTTACATCACCTGGTATCCCCAAGCGATATTTTTTTAGCACAAGTTATATAAATTTTATTTAATAACAGCTTTTTCGTAAGAAGTCAAAGCCGTTCGATCGTTTATTTCATTTCTTCGTTAGGGGTTTAAGTTTTTTCACTATTCCTCATTAGCGGCCACAATGTTAACAATATAAGATATATAGATGACACATTGCTGATATTAGATCCGACCTCTTACAGAAGGTTCCAAGGGAAAGCAGAATAAAGAACTAGATATACACTACAAGAAAACTGAATGGTTAGACATCAGTAAAAAGAGAAGCCCAAATTGCCTACTACAAGTAGGGGATACAAAAATCAAGCATGGGCAGAAATTTAAATACCTGGTAAGTGTTTGACAGAGGACGGAAAATGCGATAAAATATCCAAATGCGTATTGTCTTGGCTAAGCATATATTTCAAAGGCCGAGTAGAGTCGAGAGCGATAGGAAGATCACATTGAAAACGAAGAAAAGAGTACTCATGTGATACCTGCGCTCTTAGATGGCAGCGAATGCTGGGAATCTTTTAAAAATAAAAGAGAGACTCGAAGTTGTACAGGAGGATGCTGAGGCTACTATGGACCGAACATGAGAACAATAACAAGGATTTGAAGAAGATGAAAACGAAAAGGAAATTTATAATTAGCATCAGGAATAGACGGCTGAATTTTCTAGGACACATGACGAGGTCAGTCAGTTAGTTAAGTGCCATACGTGATACACGCTTGGGCGATCATGTCTCGAAAGAGACATGACTGACTGGGCAGAAGATTATCCCGCAGTAGATTGTTATTGCTTTCTGCGGTAGACTGGTTGCTATAGAGCTCGGTCTGTCCTGCTATTTAACCCATATCTGGAAGGAAAAGACGGATTAATACCTTTCCCAAGGGTATTTGCGCGTAAGTGAATACAGTGGATTCAACTGGAATTCGAACTCGGCTGACGAGGTATAAATGCTTATAAAATCTTATAATCAAGAGATGAATAGAAGGAATGAGAGACAGGGGAAAACAACCCAAGGCATACGTGATCGGCCTGAGCAAGTTGATGTTGGGCTAGGCTTTGAAAGAGATACCAAGAAAAATGTGTTAAATGCGACAAGAGATACGTGTAAGTTGAGATCCATCAACTCCTACGTCCTGAAAGGACACAACAAATAAAATGAAGAAATAATTTGATCACATTCACGCCAGCATTTCTTCAAATGCTTAGGATTACATTCCGCCACTTCTTATAACGTAATACAACCTATACATTTTATAAAGATCCTTTAAGTTTAGTTAAAATTAAAATGTTTTATTCTAGTTTAGGATTTTAAAATATTATTGTAATATAATAAAATTAAATTTCGTTATTTTTATTCTCAAAACGAGACTGACTAAAATAATAAACAAAAGCATTTAAACTTTGGCATCTCTGGTTGTGTTGTGGGATCTCCCCTTTGTATATGATAATGGACTCAACTGAGTAAACATATACTCCTGCCATAGAGAGAATAGCGGTTGAGAGCTGAGAGTAATCGTAGAGATCCGTGAGAGTTATCGGAGAGTACCGAGAGATACCGAAGTTACCCAGAGATTACCGCATCAGAAGTCACAATAGTTCTGAGCTCCACTCAGCTAGAATAATATACACGGATATACTATTTCCAACGATTACACTTCAAGACTTGTATACATATATTTCTTACTAATAGTAATCCTGGACTTGCTAACCTGCGTTTAAGCTTGTATATTGCGTCCAATATAACCTACTTTTCTATCTCAATATCTGTTGTTTTTTTTTTGTTCATTATTTTGTGCGGTTCCTCACCTGGAATCCACAACATATATGCTGTTGTTAAATGTCCTCAATAAATGTGATTTATGTTATTATGAAAAGTTATTTCGTAAATTCATAGCACCAGTTCAGGAGATTCGACAGAGACTATCTGTAGTTATAAAAATAGAAAATCACTTGAAGGTAATTTAATATTTTTCGATATTATTAAAATTCTGTTGTGGGATCTCCCCTTTTTTCTATGATAATGGACTCGACTTGAGTGTACATACACCTCTTCTTAATGAGATGAGACATTGTCGGAAAACCGTATGAGAACAGTGTCCGATCTTTAAGATACCAACGTTTCACAGAGAATACCGCGTCAGCAGTCATAATAGCTTGGATCTCCACTCAGCCAGAATAGTATTACACAGCACCTGTCAGTTCTGACGTGGACATACTAATTACAGCACGGCTTCACATTAAAGATTTATATATATATAATCAACCTGATCATACTTTAGAAAATTGCAAATGTTTACTAATAGACTCCAATTTTAGTTCTACATACACACGCAGAAAGAAAGAAAAGTACTGGATTTTAAAATTAAATACACACAAGCTAGGGTTAAATAGGGACTTAGGTGTGTTGAATCTTTACAAATATTTCAATAGCTAAAAAATTTTTTTCAGATATTCCAAGAAATTTTTATCTAAAACAAACAGATTTTCTCTACGGACGTGCCGCATGTTGTGAACAAACACACCACGTGATGTAAACACAAAAAAAAAAAAATATTTGGACGCTATCGTGAAATACGTTTCTAATTCATATTTAAAAATCACTCGTTTCTGATGAAGGACCGAGGGCGGTCTGAAATATAAAATACAATAATAAAAATAAACAAATACTGTCCAAAAAAGTACTTTTTAAATTCAAAACTTTTTGTTAAAATTCTTTCCTATATTTATAGATATATATACTCCTACTAATCGTATTTCTATATTACTAACCTGCATTCCAGTTTGTATCTTTACGTTTAATATAACATTTTTCTATCTGAAATATCTGTTTTAGTGTTCATTATTTTCTGCTGTTCTTCACACGGAAAACACAACAAATTCATATTTTGAAAAAAATATTTTATTTTAATCAATTAAAACCTGGTCTTTAGAAGAAGTTTTGGAATTTGTGATTTTTTGTTTATAACATTTATAATTAAAATACTTGGTTATTTAAATAAGGTCATATCTTTATTTTCTAAAAAATGTTGGATTTTTAAACAACGTTTTGGAATAAAAGTAATCGTTGGCATTTTTCAGAATACATTTTGAAACCTAACAAATGTAAAAAAATAATTTCTAATATAATAAAATTTTTATCACATTTTTTATAAAAATATAATTTAAGTTCCTCCATTTTACTGTTTAATATCTTAATTGAAAATACATCAATTTTTAAAATGCTTTGTAAATTTCTAACTAATAATTAATTTCTTTACCTTTGGGTCATTCATTCTGTAGCAAAAAAAGAAAACACATTCAAAGACAATTTTAGCTAATTTCATATACAGCAATGTCGCAATCGATTCAGAAAAAAAGCTAAAAGACAAAACAAACCCAAATACGACCACACGCATATCGTCTACAGCTTTAAATACCGGCAATTAATTAAAATGGCTTTTTAAAATTATTCGGTTGGGAAGAAAGTTCTGTCGTATTTTAAATTAAAAATAAACACATTTTGTTTAGCTTTCATGGATATATTTGATTTTTTCATCATTTCACCTGAAGGAAGGGAATAAAACTACTAAGACGCAAGCGGTGTTAGCTATGTATATTTTTCGAAGTTGAGAAATGCAAGAAAAAACGACAGAATAGAACATTCGGTTACAGTATTTACATTATTCCGACTATTGTCCTCATCTTTGTTGTCATTTGTACGACGTTTTGGCCGTTAAACGTTTCGGCCTTCATCAGTTACTAAGAATTTCGTACCGGACACTTTATTACAATCATTGGGGTATATAGACTCCATTCCTTGCCTAGTGCCTTTTCTGGAAGTCATGAGTTGTTATCTGTCTCTAAACATGTAAGTTACTTGTTCACCACTGCTGTAGCCTGGTATTGAACTCACAACTCTTTTTTTGTAAAGTCACAGGAACTAATCAACGTCTATATCCAAAAATATTAGAGAAAACTATTAACATCAAAAAATTGCAATATGAACATTGATAAAAAAAACGTAACTTGGCGTTAGGTTTATAAATCCTAAAAATTCAGTTGTTTTTGTCTTTAAGGACATATGGCCTGTCACTTGACCCAAAGAGTTATGAGTATACCAGGCTACAGCAGTGGTGTAAAAATAATTTACATGGTTAGAGGGAGATAACTTATGACTTCAAGAATAGGCACTAGGCAAGGAGTGGAGTTCATATACCCCAGTGATTGTAATAAATGGTTCGGTTCAAAATTCCTAACACTTGAAGACGGCCGGAGCATACGACGGCCGAAACGTCGTACAAATGGCAACAAAGGTGAGGACAATAGTCCGAATAATGCAAATACTACAAAAACTACTCCATCTCAGAAATATAGACAAAAACATTCGGTTACATCTCGCAAGTTGTGCAAATTAACTTCAACAAAACAAAAACTTCAACAAAATCTTTCACATTTTCCCTGATCACGTATAGGTCGTCTTGACGTTGTTTTTTCTTTCGACCGCCTTTTCCTTTTCGTTTTGGACTGATGGATCATCTTGATGACACCACTGGCAGTTGAGTGGCAGACAGCAAAAAATCCGTGATTTTTTTGTAAGGCTTGCCAGTGTGTTCGTGCAGCACTACTATTACAATACGCTTCCTTGGAGTAACGTCCATCATGTTTCTCAAATACATCCTGTCTGTTGTAGATCTTAATAAACTTTGTCGTTCTGTTATTTCTCCTAAACATTGTTCTGTCGTCCATTTTCTTAAGTTCTCTAAGTATGCTATGCGTTGTTTTCTCCTGTTTCTCTAGCTCTCTGTTCTATCCTGCGAGTATCAGATTTTCCAAGCCCTCCTTTCTCTTTATGTCCCCCAGGAACCGTTAACACTTTTTCTCTTTGCATCTCTCCCAAACCCTGCCTAAACATCAACTTCCTCAAAACCCATCACGTATATCTTGTCGTGCTTTTCCTTGTCTCTTATTCATTCTATCTGTTCTGTGAGTATTAGATTTTATAAAACCCCTTTCCTTATTACATGAGCCAGAATATTCCGCTGTCTCTTCCTGGTGGTAAGTTTTAGTTTCTTTCTGGGTTGCGATTTTCTCCAAAAATTCGTTTTGCGATAACATGTTTAATCTATGTCATCCTCAGCATCCTTCTGTAGAACCACATTTATTTTACTTCAAATTTCTTCTTCATCGTTGGGAAGATCATCCAGCACTCACTGCGATACAGGTGGACAGAAGTAATATAACATCTTAGAACTATTTTTTGTTTGGCTGATTTTTATTGTTTCCTAGTACTCTTAGCTTTTGGCATGCATATTTTGCTACAAAAAATACGGCTTCGAATTTCGGTGTCGCACTTTCCGTCCTCTGTTAAACACTTCCCAGATATTTAAGTTTACACCCTTTTTTTTATTTTGTTATCTTAGATTCGCAATTCGTAATTTTGAGTCATTCTTTGTGCTACCGACCATGCATCATTCTGCCTTCTTGCAGTAGATCTTTAATCCTTTCTCCTTACTTTTTTAAAACGTTTTTCTGTTGAAATTGCCGCAGCTTTCTTTCTGTGTCTACAGATGACAAAGTGATGATCATAGTGTCATTTGCGTACCTTATGTTGTTAAGATTGTGGACCATGATAAGTCTTATAGATCTTTCAGTATCGCATCGCTGTATAGGCTGAATAATTCAGGCTAGAAGACACTATTTTATATTTTCTTAACCCTATACTGATTTATTTAAACAGAAGGAAAATTAATAATTTTGTTGAATAATTTATTATTATTATTATTATTATTATTATTATTATTAAAAGATTATTCAAATATTTCCCGTCTGGGCAGCTCTATTAAGATATATTAAGAGTAGAAAATATTCGTTAAATTAGCATTGTGAGAAAAACTGAATTCAGAAACCAATGTCTTTCTGAAAATGTTGTTTATAAAGAAATCTTAGCGAGATTAAAGGACTTCTATGGCAAATATATTTAAGCTGTTCGGAGGACGAGTATTAGAATAATAACAATAATAATAATAATAATAATAATAATGATAATAATAATAATAATAATAATAAGAAGAAGAAGAAGAAAACTTGTCTATTAATTGATATGGCTTGTCCAGCGGATTGTAACATAGCAATCAAGGAATTCTAAAAACTGTCAAAATATAAAGACCTGGAAATTGAAATAGAAAAAATGTGGAAATTGAAAACAGTGATAGTAGGTGCCAGTGATAGTAGGTGCACTTGGAATGATAAAAAATGAAACAAAACAACACATTGAAAGAATCCCTGGAAACCCCAGCTTAAGAGATATACAAAAAATTGTCTTGTTAAGTACAGCCCACACACTAAGGAAAATTTTATCTATGTAATGCTAGGGATGATAGGGAAGATAGAAAAACATGAAATGGAGTCATAACAACACGCCACTACCTGCCTTAGGTCTCCCCGCAGACTTGGTTGGTAGTGAGACCAAAGCAGAAATCGAAATATGATGAAAAAATGACATAATAATAATAATCTTCCTTTCTTTCTTTTTTCTTACTTTCTTTCTTTCTTTCTTTCTTTATCTGGCTTACGAAAATTACTCTTAATAATAATTTAATAATTGTTCAGTTGATTATAAAATTTGCTGATGACAAATTGATTTTTTAACGATTGCCTTATTTTGTTTTCGCCGTTCGATACAGGATGACGGCCTTCTAGCCGGAATCAAAGTGTAGTAGGTGCCCTTCGACGGATAGACAGCCTTTTGTCATTCAGTTGTGCCTCTGTCTTCGGACTGGGCGCAGCTGAACATAATATTGACAGTATTCTGCTGTGTGAAAACTACAGCACATGGCAAGACTTCCCTTATTTGCACTGAAGACCGGTAGTAATACAGATGCCTGCTCAACGGACGGTTACCGTGACAAGGTCTTGTTTTGGGCCTAAACTGACTTTGCATTACACCATTTCAGCTTGGTGTGGTAGAAATATACAATCTCTTTTTCGGACATTTGGTTGGGAAGTGAGACTAGCTAAGACAAGCTAAGACCAGCTAAGACATGCAAAGACAAACTTAGTAACCAGTCATCGGTAGCAGTTTGGGTGTACAGGCTCAAATCACCACGTTAAAAACTGACATGGTGTCAGAACACGCCCCAGTTGAGAATAAGGCAAACACAACCTCTCGGACTTTTGTTAAAATCAAAACCTAGTATATAAAAAGAAAAAGTTTTACTTCTCTTGTAATGAAAAAAAAAAACCCAAAAACACCAAAACAGCTATACTAGTAATGAACGAGGATGAAAGGCCATTCAGAAGGTATGCGATTGAAACGTGCTTAATATGTTGATCTTGTGAATCTTGAAATTTTCCCTGAGTGGATTAGTTATTAAGAGGAATTAATCAGACAGTTCATATAAATCTTATGGTACTCTTCTGTCATTCTGTTCATTCCAACGTGCAGGAAATTACCAATTAGCATACAAGGCCATCCACATATGTATTAAGGATCGACATGTCGGCAGATTCTGAATGCTTTTTATAGAATATGCATGTTATGTTGTTTGGTGAAATTACAGTCATTTGTAATATTAATAATAATATTACTATATCCTACGATTTCTGTTGTATCCACATTTCCTTCCGGACAGCAGCTAAGGTCAGAAATGGCATCATGCATTTTTCTTTGATCTTTTTTTTTTGTAAAAAATTATCACATATTTCATTCGAAATGTGTGAGCTGTACTTGTGAGTATAATTTTTGTATTTTTTTAAAACACGAGTACGATATGTTTTATTTATCTACTTATCATTACTACTAATATTACTACTATACTTAAGAAAAAGCGTGATTTAAGAAAAGAAACAATACCGTGCTTGAAAATAGTAAACAATATTTCGACTGCATGTCTGTTTATTCAAGCTATATTTTTTTTAGAAAAATTAACATTAAGGTTTTTATTTTCATAACACAAGCAATGATTATATTGTGTTTTCCGGAGAGATCATGCCGATTTTTAGTCCTTCACGTTCAAATTTATCTACTTATATATTATTAGATTTTCGATAAGAGCACACTTTAAACTATCTCTTGAGAAAGGAAGTTTAAATTTACTTAATCCTTGTCAATTTTACCTCCCTAAGTAAATGGAAGATTATAAGTTGCATTTTAGACACTTTATTACCATAAAGGCAAAAATACATCAGAAGCAAAAAATAAGATATGTGCCGTGTACTGTGAAGTTGCTTTAGCTGAAAGAACTGTACGGAAGTGTTTCGCTCAGTTTAGAGTTTATGATTTGCAGCCTTATTGATGTAGAATGCTCAAGCAAACTGACACCCCATTACAGATGGGGACCAAATCAGACCACTGATTAATACTGAGCCGTATTACACAAGAATAAGCCACATTACCCAACAATAAGCTGCATTAAATAACGCAGAAACATTACGTTTATCAAAATCCACCATCCACATTCACTTAATGAAGCTTGGGTACTCAAATAACTACGATGTGTTAGTACTTCTTGATTTAAATCAAAATACTCTTTCGACTTATATTCTTTCTGTGATTGGCTGTATAATCGAAATTAAAATACATCTTTTTTAAATAAATTGTGACGAGTCATAGGAATTAGATAGTTTACAACAATGTTCAGCGAAAAAAATTCTGGGGTAAACGAAACATACCAACTTTAGCCACTACGAAGGCAAGTCTTCATCCGAAGAAAATTATTCTGCGCATTTAGTGAGATTGGAAAGGAATACTGTACCATGAGCTTCAAGCAAAGAACCCGACAAGTGATTCTAAAATGTACTGCTCGCAACTGAACGAATTAAAGGCAGCAAATCCCGATAAATGCCCAGAAATAGCGAAAAAGGAATGTTTTGTTTTCTATTATGATAATCTCGTATCTTACGTTTAAGTGTTGACCCGGCAAGGCAAAATTGTTGGAGCTTGCATGGGATGTATAATCCCACCCTCCGTATTTTCGTTTTTTTTTTTCTTAAACCAGGCTCTTCTCTTAACTATTAATATCAATAATAATAATAATAATAATAATAATAATAATAATGCAGTTAAAAACCATACGTGATACACGCTTGGGAAGATTATCCCGCAGTAGGTTGCCATTACTTTCGGTGGTAGACTGGTTGCCAAACCAGCTTACAGAACCCAATATGTACTGCTATTTAACCCATAGCTTGAGTGAGAAGAGACGGATTAATACCTTTACGAAGTGTATTTGCACGTAAGTGAATACTACAATTTCAACTCGAATTCGAACTCGGCATTCTGATTTCTTGTTGCAAGACGTTATACCTTGGATAACACCACACTTAACCTTCTTATTTGTTATTGCCCCTATTTCCTTCATGTTTGAACTGAAGAAGGTGAAGATGGGTTATCAAGCTGGAAATGTTGGTCTATTCATAAATCACCTCCTGTCTATAAATGACTCGAGAGAGGTTGAGAATTCATAAAACTAAAGTGATTCCTTGATTAAAACAATTCTAATACGTAGCTGTAAAAATACCATGTGAAGTTTTTAGAAATGTTCAGTGCTCAACATGAGGCAAGGAATGAATACGTTTTGTCATTGTATATATCTACCGTCTAGAGAATCTATAGGCCAACTTGATTCTAATGGCTGTATGTTTTAAGGGATATTAAAACGTGGCAATATATTGTACCCAGAAAATAAAACAAAAGATTAATGATACCTATTTGAAAAAGAGTAAAATTAATATTAAAATCTATTCTGAATCCAAAGAATTTGGTTGCAGCAATAAATATGTGGGCAGTGTCAGTGATCCAGTAGAGTGCATTCATTATTAAATGGACAAAAGAAGAAATTATAGAATTTATAGAAAGACCAGCACGATAGTGATTATATATAGTGCCTTTCACTCTAAAATAAACGTGGAGAGATTGTTTTTACAGAGAAAGGATGGAGATAGAGGATCATAAGCGTTCAACACTTAAAGAGTACAATTCAAATAGTGATGTGAATCTGTTAAGATATGTGGCGCATTTTAATAGTTTCCCTCAAGAAAGGCAATGAAGCCTCTAGAATGAAAACGGTTATTGGGTGTTAGAGAATGTGAAAATAACTACCGTTAATGAAGAAAAAAAATAAATGAACTATTTAAGAAGACAAAAGAAACGATTGAGATTGCATTTAGATTTTTAAGAATCAAAATTAACTAAGAAGCCAGAAACTGAAAGTGATTCTACATGCGAGACGTGCGATAGAAGGAAATTGCTAACATAGAACTTGGAATTACATCTAATATTTTAACTGTAAATTGATGAGACCTTGCTTTCAATTTAATACTAACGCTTTAATTCATAAAGTCTAGGTGTAACATATTACCGTGACCCGACAGAAATATGAAATATATCAATGCAGAAAACACAAGCAGTGGCCGACAATATGACATTGACATCAAAGGCAGAAAACTTAAGCAGTGTTCGACAAAAGTCTGATTGACATCAAACGCGGAAAACGCAGACAATGGTTGAGGGGGATTTGATCGAAGGCAGCTAGTTTCAAAGCCAATAGCAGCCGAGGTTGATTGATAGATGTGCCGGGCGAGAAATGATACAATTAAGAGAAACCCCGAGGAGGCGAAAATGCGTAGAAATTTCGGGTTATATAAGTTTTTTTTTCTGGCCGAGAACAGAACACAGAACAGAGAGAGAGAGAGAGAGAGAGAGAGAGAGAGAGACAGACAGACAGACAGACAGACAGACAGACAGACAGACAGAGAGCACTTCCTGGTTAACGACTTCTGACAACTCCCACAAATGTGCATCATTCTATTTGCATACACTTCACCACACGCAACCGCCACTGACGAAGAATATAAGTATAAGTTTATATTTTTATACATACGCGTTTTTGTTCCTCGTCATATTTCAAGATAATTGTTATCGTTATCCGTCAAGACGATCGTCATCTTTGGACAATCAGGCGTAATATATAACATAGGCATCATAGTGAAATGTTCATCAGACAAATTACCATAAATATATTTTAGGTACAAAGAAGCTATCTTTCGGCGGTGGGGAACCGACTGATGCCGAGATGCCAGATCAGGACCAATAGCATTGCAAATACCTCTTTGGATTTTATCAAGAAGCTATAAATATATAGCAAAAGCACTGGATGGGGCATCAATAATCAAAACAGAGTAATGGAAAACTTATAAATATATATGACTAGCAGTATAGCCCGGCGTTGCTCGAGTAAAATGAAATGGATATATTATCGATTTTCTGCACTATTGAAAGAACTGCAACCTTGAAATTTCTGAATATCGTTTCTTATGTCTTTGTCTATGAGTGTATCAAATTTGATTAAAATCGAACCACTCCTTCTATAACTGGATTCTTTCGATTATCGATTTTAGATATTTATCCGGGTACCTTGACACAAGACCTAGCTAAGTACAGTCGCAGACGCTTATAGTACAACTGTGTAAATTTTCAAGAAAATCGGTTCAGCCGTTTTGGAGTCTATAGGTAACAGACACACACACAGACAAACACACATACACGACAAAAGACAAAGTTCTATTTATAAATAAGTTCAGATAGATTCTGGTGAGAAAAATGTCTAGCATGACCTGCGCACATGTAGGAGGGAGTCAAGAGAAAGTCAGAGGAAAAGATAAGCAACATTTTAATGACGAATTCGAGAGAAATACACAATATGTGAAGGACAAAGCGGTATCGAGATGATAGCAGACACTTGATTATCTCAAGGGTACTATTGAAAGCTGGATGATTACAATGGAACAAGCGTTTGCCACTAATCCCATAAAATTCCACATACGTAAAAACATAAATCTATCCAGAATGTAAATCTTAGGGTGATTACTCTGAGGATGTGATTCTTCTGATCAATGGTTGCTAGATAATCTGCTCAAAAAGAACATAAGAGGCACCATAATAAGGTATGCTTTTATGTCCATTGATTATTGTGTCGAAAATATGGATACCAAGTTAAAGAGAATTGGTATGGTCATGTGCTTTAAAAACAACTGAAAAACCCGGAAAGCCCGCAATATTTTGGGACTATGACTTAGAGATAGAGGGATGTACTATCGCGGTTTGGATATTATTGTCCGAAGTAAAGGTACTTAGGACTCTCATATAATTGATGTTGACGTATCAAATGACACAAATATACTAAACATTGATGTTGGGAAAATTACAAATTACTCTGATTGGAAAGTTGAAATGGCAAGTTTATTTGGAAAGCGAAAAAAGAATGGCAAGAGAATTCCAGTGTTGATTGGAGCCTTGGGACCCACTAAAACAATGTAACTTCCTAAACGAGCTGACGTATCACACCAACTTCGAGTAATCTAAAAATTTGTCTCTTTTAGAATTAGAAGAAGATATTGCCTGCCTGAAGTCCTTGTTTGACTTGACAGATAACTTAATTTAGTATTAAAAAACTTAAAAAAATAATAATAACAACTAAAAAGAGTAGTGAAAGACCATAAATCTCCGCCAAAGCAATACCGACATCATCTCTGAAATTAGCAAGAGTTATTATTAAAATTACAAAGAATACCTGCAATGAACTTGGCCGCTTCCAAGAGTGAATATATAAAAACAAGAGTTATTATTAAAATTACAAAGAATACCTGCAATGAACTTGGCCGCTTCCAAGAGTGAATATATAAAAACAAGAGTTATTATTAAAATTACAAAGAATACCTGCAATGAACTTGGCCGCTTCCAAGAGTGAATATATAAAAACAAGAGTTATTATTAAAATTACAAAGAATACCTTCAATGAACTTGGCCGCTTCCAAGAGTGAATATATAAAAACAAGAGTTATTATTCAAATTACAAAGAATACCTGCAATGAACTTGGCCGCTTCCAAGAGTGAATATATAAAAACATTAACTCGACAACTATAAAAATTAAATGCAAACTTAAAATAAAACAGGGGGGACGGAAACAGTATTTAAAATGTAATTCATTTTCGCACCCGAAAGGTAAAAAATAAATTTTATTAATAAAGCCTGAAAAATATCCCAGAAACTTTATCCCGTACTGAATCGAACCTAAAATCTAATCAGCTCGTGCGAGTCATAAGGCCAATCATTTCTGAAAGTTTCATTTGAATCCATCGAACGGGTCTTGAGATATCTTGACCACGGGACACACAAACGAACAAACAACAAACCAAACAGACAAAGACGAATGAATAAAATATCTCTGGCTAAAATCGGAGATAATATAAATAATAATACTGTGTCGAAGTAATATACTTTCCTTAGCTTTTTTTAAAAAAAAACCTTAGTTGTTACGCTCATTTCGATCAGTGCGAAAACTTTTTATTTTCTTTTTTTGATAATTATGTCTACGTGATTTCTTTATATTGGTCGACCTGTGTTGATAGAAAAATTCAATGCTCTCTCAACTACAGATTCAGGATGATTTTCGTTGAAGTTTGCAAATTTTTTGTCCTGCCGAAATGACGGTTCTTCCAATGCAGATAGTAAATTATCCATTTTATCTTCACATCGGGTTTAAGTTTTGAGCACCAAGAAATAAGGTAGTCAATAGGTATTAATGAATTTGTCGCATAACCTACATTTTGCGTCCGTGCTGTTATAATGCAGGATATTAGCTTGTTAGTGGCGGGTGAGCAGGATCTGGTCATGTGCAGCAAGAATAGACGGTTATTCGGCTGCGAAGTCATCTACACCAACAACTTTTCTTCGGGGAAGGAAGTGATTATTTATAAGCATTTATATCAAACTTTCTTCTATCTGTTTTCGACCATATTTCTTATTCAACTTTGCTTGCTGAACTTCTGGCGGTTTTTTCTACTTCACTGCTATTGACAACATTGTACAAGAATTCTCTTGATTATATGTTGGCTACTGTTGATGTGCGTTGTGGTGCAGTGGATATCGACACGGAACGACAAATGGGGGGAGCCGAGTTCGAATTCCAGTTGAATTCCTTGCATTCACTTACGCACAAATACCCTTGGGAACGGTATTAATCCGACTCTTCCCTCCAGTTATGGGTCAAATAATAGGACAGATTGGGTTCTATAGCCTTGGTCGGCAACCAGTCTACCGCAGAAAGTAATGGCAATCTACTGCGGGATAATCTTTTGTCCAGTCAGTCATGCCCCTTTCGAGACATGATCTCCCAAAGCGTGTATCACGTATGGCACTCAACTGACTGACTGTTGATGTAGAATACAGCATTGTACAATTTTCATATTTTATTACGAGTTGTAATCTCGAATCTTCTTGAATACCAATTGAATCTTGTCTCTAACTCAACCACACTTTGACAGATACGAACAGTAGTCATGCCCATTTCGAGACATGATCTCCCAAAGCGTGTATCACGTATGGCACTCAACTGACTGACTGTTGATGTAGAATACAGCATTGTACAATTTTCATATTTTATTACGAGTTGTAATCTCGAATCTTCTTGAACACCAATTGAATCTTGTCTCTAACTCAACCACACTTTGACAGATTCGAACAGTAGTCATGCCCCTTTCGAGACATGATCTCCCAAAGCGTGTATCACGTATGGCACTCAACTACCTTAGGTATGTGCATTCTATTGTATGCGTGTTGCTTGCGAATATTTGCATCGCTCATTTTGAGTTCTCTTAAGTTATAATTTATCATGTTGATGTTATATGTTAAAACCCATATAGAAAATGTGTTAGTGGCCGTTACTATATTTACTTATCTGTTCAACAATATTTCGAACGTATATTTTTCTGCTTCATGGTATAATTAAAAATCGTATACACGTATAAAAATATTTAAAAATATCTGCAAAACTATGTCTTTGGACAAATGTAGTTTCTCTTGTTAAAAAAATGGCGGTACAGGTACCCAAGGCGTCAAAACATAACTAGTGTAAATGACATGCATAGAAAACGTGCGCAAGGTGATGTAGGCCGAGCCCATCTTGTCGTTTTACGTTATTTCATAAATTCATAAGAGGAATTAAATGAACAACTTAGCATTTAATTTATTGATTACTCTATTGAACAGGTGAAAAGGCTCGTCTCTTGTTCCCTGTTTAGGATGTGGTTTCCGGCTTTCTCTGTTCCAATCTTTTTACTCTTTTTTTTCTCTCAATTGGAGTAGATAGACTAAACTATCGCCCGGTTCACACTCCACCCACGTCTATTGAACAGGTGAAGAGGCTCATCCCTTGTTCCCTGTTTAGGATGTGGTTTCCGGCTTTCACTGTTCCAATCTTTTTACTCTTTTTTTTCTCTCAATTGGAGTAGATAGACTAAACTATTGCCCGGTTCACACTCCACCCACGTTTATTGAACAGGTGAAGAGGCTCATCCCTTGATCCCTGTTTAGAATGTGGTTTCCGGCTTTCTCTGTTCCAATCTTTTTACTCTTTTTTTTCTCTCAGTTGGAGTAGATAGACTAAACTATTGCCCGGTTCACACTCCACCCACGTTTATTGAACAGGTGAAGAGGCTCATCCCTTGATCCCTGTTTAGAATGTGGTTTCCGGCTTTCTCTGTTCCAATCTTTTTACTCTTTTTTTTCTCTCAGTTGGAGTAGATAGACTAAACTATCGCCCGGTTCACACTCCACCCACGTCTATTGAACAGGTGAAAAGGCTCATCCCTTGTTCCCTGTTTAGGATGTGATTTCCGGCCTTCTCTGTTCCAGTCTTTTTACTCTTTTTTTCTCTCAATTGGAGTAGATAGACTAAACTATCGCCCGGTTCACACTCCACCCACGTCTATTGAACAGGTGAAGAGGCTCATCCCTTTTCCTGTTTAGGATGTGGTTCCGGCTTCTTCTTTTACAATCTTTTTACTCTTAAGTAGCCCCCTGCGCATCAGTGGCGTTACCACCTTGCTGGGAGTGATATGATTAAAAAAAAATGACAGTTTGTTTTTTTCCAGTAGGGAACGATGATTGTAGTTTGTATACGTAACTATACTCATATCATAACTTGAGAGCCTTAAAACGCAAGATGATAGTTTCAATAGAAAGAGATGAGTCTTTCATAGAATTTATATTAAGCAGTTTGATTAATTACTCTTAGTTACCAATCAACTAACAGAAAATTCTAAGATGCGGAAGATCACTATCACATTACGTTTACACTTGTTGCGTTTCAATCGTTTTGATTCGTTGATTCCCAGTACAAACGTTTTTTTTTTCATTAAGACAACCGACATCTATAATCTTATAAATCATTTTTAGATTTAAAAAAAAAATATTTTCTCTCTGTCTAAAATTTTTGAACAAAAACAAGACAGATATACTGTCGTAATTTTGTTGAACATTTTTAAACACTTGGTCATTAATTTTCTTTATTGCTTTTTTGTTAGCTCGCACCTTGATCTAAGTTTATTATTACTATGTCATTTTTCATCATATTTCGATTTCTGCTTTGGTCTCACTACCAAGCAAGTCTGCGGGGAGACCTAAGGCAGTATTATTATTATGTCATTTTTCATCATATTTCGATTTCTGCTTTGGTCTCACTACCAACCAAGTCTGCGGGGAGACCTAAGGCAGGTAGTGGCGTGTTGTTATGGCTCCATTTCATGTTTTTCTATCTTCCCTATCATCCTCAGCATTACATAGATAAAGTTTTCCTTAGTGTGTGGGCTGTACTTAATAAGACAATTTTTTGTATATCTCTTAAGCTGGGGTTTCCAGGGATTCTTTCAATGTGTTGTTTTGTTCCATTTTTTATCATTCCAAGTGCACCTACTATCACTGGCACAACTCTTGTTTTCAATTTCCACATTTTTTCTATTTCAATTTCCAGGTCTTTATATTTTGACAGTTTTTCAAATTCCTTGATTGCTATGTTACATTCCGCTGGACAAGCCATATCAATTAATAGACAAGTTTTCTCCTTCTGGTTTTTAACAATAATGTCTGGCCTGTTTGCTTCAATTTTTCTGTCTGTGTAGATGGTTTAATCCCATAGAATGGTTACATCTTCTATTTCTGTAACCGGTGCTGGATGATGTTCATACCAGTGTTTGTTTACAGCTTTTCCATAATGTTTGCACATTGCCCAATGTAAATATTGCCCAACTCTATCGTGGCGATTTTTATATTCGTTTGGGGCAAGCACAGAACAGCCTGAGATTAGGTGGTCTATTGTTTCTTGGTGTTTATCACAAAACCTGCATTTTGGATCCATATTATTATGCATAATATTTGCCTGAAAGTTTCTCGTGAAAAGACTTTGGTTTTGTGCTGCAAGTATAAATCCTTCAGTTTCAGACTTTAATCCAGATGCACGTAACCATCGATGAGTATTAACTTTGTCAACATTGGATTTATTGGCACGTACTGGATATTGGCCATGCAGAGGTTTGTCTTACCAGCGCTGTTTCATCTTTTCAAGAGCTTTATCTTTGGCTTTCATTTTCATATTTTTTGCCGCAATAGTTGGTTCTTGGCTTCTGTTTTGCTTTTCTACAGAATCTACTAACTGTAAATCTTGTTTGTATTTACTGCCTTCTTTTATTATTGAATATTTTTTCTTTCTTTCTTCATGTTGCCTTACTAATTGTATCATCCAATCCTTACCAAAGAGCCGACTGGGACTCGTTCAGGGACTTCCTCTGCGATGTCCCCTGGAACAACGTCTTTGATCTTCCTGTCGAAGACTGTGCCTCCGAAGTCTCCTCTTGGGTTAAGGCTGGCATCGATGCTTTTAGCCTGCCAGAAAATTCCAACCAAAACCTAATTCGTCCCCCTGGTTCTCACCCGCTTGCTCGGCCGCTATTGCCCACCGGAACCATTTCTTCCGGCTCTATCGAAACTGCTCGTCGAACCAAAACAGGCGCCTTTTCACCTCAGCACGGAACAAGTGTAAAAAAGTACTGAACGAAGCCAAGAGGGCGTTTGCTACCAGAATTAGGCAACGCATAGCATCCTCTAAGTTTGGCTCCAAAGATTACTGGCGTCTCTGCAAAAGCGTGCTCAGCAGGAACAAGACTTCAATACCCCCACTAATCAATGAATTTGAAGTTCTCACCTCCCCAGCCGACAAGGCTGAATGCTTTGCCCGTAAATTCTCAACCAATTCGACACTGGACTCGTTAGGAATACCTACACCAGACTTCCCACCCAGAACTAAGGCTCAACTAAATAACGTCCACATTTCACCCTCGCTGGTCGCCAAGATAATTGCGCAACTTGACCCACACAAAGCGAGCGGCGGTGACGGAATCCCAGTCATAGTACTGAAGAAATGTGCCCCAGAACTCTCCTCTGTCCTCTCTAAACTCTATAACCTCTGCCTATATGTTTCCTGCTTTCCTGCCTGTTGGAAGTCCTCCTGCGTAGTACCTATATTTAAGAATTCTGGCGAACCCTCGGACCCCGCCAATTACCGTCCTATTAGTCTCCTTCCAATCTTTGGCAAAGTTTTCGAAGCCATTATCAACGCCGAGGTGATTCAGCACCTTATGACCAACGGGCTTCTCTCTGACAAACAGTATGGGTTTCGCTTCACCAGGTCTACTGCTGATATGCTAACGACCATTAACGAGTACATATACCAGGCACTCGACAAAAATGGTGAAGCCCGAACCGTTGCTTTGGATATCTCCAAAGCATTCGACAGGGTCTGGCATGCTGGCCTCTTGTGCAAACTGCGGAGCTATGGGATAACTGGACATCTGTTTGACCTCATCCAGTCCTTCCTCTCTAACCGCACATTAAAGGTGGTATTAAATGGGCATGCCTCCCAAAACTACCAGACGAACGCGGGCGTCCCTCAAGGTTCTATCCTAGGCCCCACGCTCTTTCTGATCTACATTAATGATCTCCCCGACACCATTAGATCCCAAGTTGGCATGTATGCCGAAGACACAACAATCTACTCCCGCATCGATCAGAAACCAGGTCTGGACGACAAAGTGAACCTCGCTGCCGCACTTGAAAGGGACCTCCAATCCGTAGTGACCTGGGATAGGAAATGGTTGGTAAATTTCAATGCCTCCAAAACAAAGCTGTTATCAACTAACCACCATAGACAATCGCATCTACCTCCCATTAGCATGGGACAGGCTAGCCTCCCAGAGAGTAAAATACTACGCCTCCTTGGCCTTACACTCTCGGCGGACCTCAAATGGAATGACTATATAGAATCCATTGCCAAATCTGCTGCTATGAAAGTGGGCTCCCTGTGCAGGGCCCGGAAATTTTTCCCACCTGAAACTATTCTGCACATATACAAATCTACCATCCGCCCGTGTATTGAATATTGCTGCCATATCTGGTCGGGTGCCCCTGCTGCTCTCCTTGGGATTCTTGACAAAATACAAAGGAGGATCTGTAACGTGGTTGATACTGACTTGGCAGACCGGCTGCAGCCGCTCTCACACCGGCTTGATGTAGCTTCCCTGTGCCTCTTCTACAAGTACTTTCATGGCTTCTGCTCCGATGAGCTTAGATCACTGGTGCCGCCTAAGCACGAATTTACACGAGATACTAGATTAGCAACTAGGTCCCACCCTTTTACAGTTAAACAAATAAGATGTAACCGTAAATTCTACTCCAACAGCTTCTTTTCTCGCGCTTCCCGCCTGTGGAACTCCCTTCCACAAGTCTGCTTTCCCGACAGTAACAATCTCCAGGTGTTTAAATGTAGGGTCAATAGACACCTCCTATCACACTAACTCCCAACTATTCTCACAACACTCTCATCTACCCAACCCTCATTCTCGGTATCCTCACCCGCCTATCACCCACCCTCTGTTATTTCCTATATTTAACCAGCCTTTCTCCACTCTACGTAGCCCCCTGCACAGTAGTGGCAGTAACATGCCTTGCTCGGGGTGAAACGCTTATAAAAAAAAAAAAAATGTATGTTAGTAAGCCAATAGTTGTTGTCTTGTATGACAATTCCAGCTGAATAAGACCCCTTCCACCTTCTTAACAGGGTATGTATAGACGGTCTACATCAGCCTTTGGATGATGCATCTTATGCTTAGAAAGAAGCTTTCTTGTTTTAGAATCCATTCGCCTGATGTCGTTTAGAGTCCAGTTTAAGATGTTAAAGCTATATTGGACAACTGGTATTGCAAGGCTATTAATGGCCATAACTCTGTTCTGTGAATTTAATTCAGTTTTTAATATCATTCGTAGCCTTCTATAGTACTCTTTACGCACTATTTCTTTCATTTTTTTATGGTGAATGTTTTCGCTCTCATTTACACCTAGGTATTTATAAGCTTCTTCTGGTTTGAATTCTTTTATTATTACAGCAGGGTCTAGGCTAATTGAGGATGTTTCTTGTATTGATCCACGTAAAACTGTAGCTTTAGCACATTTATTCAAATTAAATTTCATTCCAATGTCTTCGCTGAAGCATTTTACAGTTTGCAGAAGACCTTCCAGCTCATTATCATTCTTAGCATATAACTTTAAGTCATCCATGTAAAATAGATGGCTTATTTTCTTTTGTCCTATTTTATAACCACATTCTGTCTTATTAAGTTGACTGGTTAGTGCTATTAATGATATGCAGAATAGTAAGAGATTATTATTATTATTATTATTATTATTATTATTATTATTATATTTTAATAATATTTATATTATTTTTATCACCCTTTCCTTTTCTGAACGTACACTACCGGACATAATTATTAGGCCACCCCAGTTTTTTTAATTTTTAAAATGGATGGATTTCAAACAATTTTAATATTTATTGTCAAGTGGATAATTGTAAATGAAAATGGCATGGTTCTTTTATTATTATTAATTTGAAAAATTTTACAAGGCAGCCAGGAAGCCGTTGCTTTGGCCAGATAATAATAAGATGAGACTAGCATGGGGAACAGAGCACAAAAACTAAACAGAAGAACAGTTCGTTTCATGCACATATTATTGTGCAGTGTTAACAAAAGAACCATTCTATTTTCATTTAGAATTATCCACTTAGCAATAAATACTAAAAATAGTCTAAAATACATCTTTAAAAAAAAAACTGGGATGGCCTAATAATCATGGCCGGTAGTTTACTTTCATCTAAACTGTGTCATTTTTCCTTCTGGGTTTTTGAATTGTCTCTTTGATCTGTCTTGTATTCCACAAAGTCTGTATTGATCCAGTATGTTCCATGCCAATGAATCATTTTTGCTTCTGTAAACGTGCCAACTAAAATCTGTCTATTTCTGTGTCTGTGTGTGTGTGTGTGTGTGTGTGTGTGTGTGTGTGTGTGTGTGTGTGTGTGTGTGTATGTATGTGTGAGTGTGTGTGTGTGCGCGCGCACGCGCGCGCGTGTGTGTGTTTGGCATTTTATTACTTCTTGTCCTTTACTCTCTTTCTGTTATCTTACCGTCATTAAAAAAACGAATGAGAGAGTGCAAGAAAACATTTGGCACAGAACAGGAAGCCCTTCCTAAAATAACTGATGCCTTGTAGATTTTCAGATTTAGGGAACTGGGTTGGGTCAAGAACTTTCCAGAAATTATTTGTCTTCATTCCTAATTCTGGTATTCTTTTTATTTCCTTTTATTTTTATTAATTCTTTTTTATATATTCTCGTTCGTACTCGTTTTTTCTTTTCTTTTTTCTTTCCCTTCATCTATTTTAACAGATTTTCTTTTATTCTTCTACTGATTTTATATGTCATTTAAGTACCAGACATGATACACGCATGGGTGATTATGTCAGAAAAGAGACATTACTGACTAGGCAGAAGGTTTTCCCAGCATAAGTTGTCAGTAATTCCTGTGGTAGACTGGTTTCCAACCAAGGCTATAAAACCCAATCTGTTCTGCTATTTAACCCATAGATGGAGGGAGAAGCGACTGATTCATATCTTTCCCAAGGGTATTTACTCGTATGTGAAGTCAACAAATTCAAACTTTTCGTTTCGTGCCGATATCTACGGCACCACAACACACACCGTATAATATGTCAGTCAGTCAGTTAAATGCTATACGTGATACACGCTTGAACGATCATGTCTCTTTCGTGACATGACTGACTGGGCAGAAGATTATCCTGCAGTCGGTTGCCATTGCTTTCTGCGCTAGACTGGTTGCCGACCAAGGCTATAGAACCCAATTTGTCCTGTTATTTAAACCATAACTGGAAGGAATAGACGGATTAATACCTTTCCCAAGTTTATTTGCGCGTAAGTGAATGCAATGAATTCAGCTGGAATTCGATCTCCCCTCACCGATTTCTCGTTCCGAGCCGATATCCAATGCCCTACAACGCACATCCGTATAATATGTACTCAACCTAATATATGTACTCATTTCATTTTATATTGTTCTTTTGCATTTCTTTTTTATTATTTATGCCTGAAATATTTCCTACAGGTTTATACTCTATGGCATTGCCCTTTTAAATTTATTTTTTATTTCGACTGCTTCAAATGCTTTTTTTTTTCATGTGTTGAAGTCATCATCATTTATCCATCACACCCAGATGTTGCATAGGGCAGTAACTTTTTGTTGCTCTTTCTCTAACAAACTGTTTTTACGGGGCAGGGTTGTTAGCACTGCACTCAACACCCAAACCTGGAGGACCGGTGGACCATTCTTGGTCCTTACGTTTACAGCAGCTGATATTCCCAAATGGTCACCCATTTAAGTACTGACCAGGCTCAATGTTGCTTAACTTCGGTGATCGGACGGGAACCGGTGTATTCAACACGATATAGCCATAGACTATGTTACAGTAATTACTCCCATTCTCTACTTTTTCAGGGAATTTATTATCTAATTTTTAACTCATTTTTTTCTTATTAAATCACATTCTTCATTCTTTTTCCTTACTTTCGTTTCTTCTTTATATTTTCAGTGAATTAATGCATTATTTGTTCATTCGTTTTTTCATTTCTCATTCGTTACTTCTTTATTTTGTACGCGTTTCTCTTTCCTTTCTTATTCAGTCATTTCTTTCATTCTTTTTCAGTCAATAGATTTCTTCTTCATATTTTCCAGTGAATTAATACATTCTTTGTTCACTTTTTTTTTTTATAAGCGTTTCACCCCGAGCAAGGCATGTCACTGCTACTACTGTGCAGGGGGCTACGTAGAGTAGAGAAAGGCTGATTAAATATAGGAAATGACAGAGGGTGGGTGATAGGCGGGTAAGGATACCGAGAATGAGGGTTGGGTAGATGAGAGTGTTGTGGGAATAGTTGGGAGTTAGTGTGATAGGAGGTGTCTATTGACCCTACATTTAAACACCTGGAGATTGTAACTGTCGGGAAAGCTGACTTGTGGAAGGGAGTTCCACAGGCGGGAAGCGCGAGAAAAGAAGCTGTTGGAGTAGAATTTACGGTTACATCTTATTTGTTTAACTGTAAAAGGGTGGGACCTAGTTGCTAATCTAGTATCTCGTGTAAATTCGTGCTTAGGCGGCACCAGTGATCTAAGCTCATCGGAGCAGAAGCCATGAAAGTACTTGTAGAAGAGGCACAGGGAAGCCACATCACGCCGGTGTGAGAGCGGCTGCAGCCGGTCTGCCAAGTCAGTATTATTCATTCTTTTTAGTCATTTTGGTTTTTTCATTTTTTCATTTGTTTTTTTCTCATTCAATTATTTCTTTCTTTTTCAGTCATTTCTTTTTTTATATTTTCAGCCAATCACCACATTGTTTTTTCACTTGTTCCCTTTCTTGCCTTATTCAATCATTTTTATCGCATTTCTTTTGCATTCAGTTTGTCCGTTTTTTTTATAATTTCATTGAACTCATTTCTTTCTTTTTTCAATGTCTTTCTTTCTGTTTTTATTCAGTTAATTCTCTCGTTCTTTTCTTTTCAGTCCTTGTTTCTGTCTTTTTCTGCATCATTTTTTCTGTTGCCATCGTATATTCATTAAATTTTCGTTTTAGTTCCTGACGGCTTTTCCCCCTTAAAATGTATCCAAAATAGCATTATCTCGGTGCAAATGTATATGCTGAACTCAAATCAACAATTAGTTATTGAAGAAACCTACCCTTTTTGCTTTGAAAGACCATAAAAAAACGAACTATATATCTCGCACTTTTTTCTCCTGTAACTCTCACGAAGTAATGTAATTAACTGCAGAATGACGTACTGCGTAGGACAACAAATTTCGGTCGATTTTTGTTCGATTTTCTTCCTTTACTGAAACTTCCGGCGATGTACTTCCTGTAATGAAAATAATAAGCGTAGAAATACAATAGCGCATTACTTTCAGTACAGGACGCACATCACCGGAAGTCTCAGTAAAGGAAGAAAATCGACCAAAAATCGGCCGAAATTTGTTGCCTACGTAGAACGTCATTCTGCAGTTAATTACACGACTTCGTGAGAGTTACGGGAGAGAAAAAGAGCGAGATATAGTTCGTTTTTTATGGACATTTAGATAAAAAAAAGTCAGTTTCCTCAATAAGTAATTGTTGATTTGAGTTCAGCATGTACATTTGCACAGAGATAAAGGCTATTTTAGATAAATTTGAAGGGGGGGAGCCGTCGGGAGGTAAAACGAAAATTTACCGTATATTCTTCTCTCATTTTTGCTTGCTTTTATTCATCTTTTTTCGATATTTCTTTCATTTTTTTCAACGTCACAGCGTTTTTTCTTTTAATAATTCTTTCACGCTTTCACGTAATACACTTTTTTCTTTCTTTTTTACATTGTTTTTGTCCTTCATACAATGTCACGTTCCTGTTTCCTTATCTACACATCATTTATTTCTTTGCAAACTCCGAGAATCCTGCTAACTCGTACACATCCGAATATACAGCATATCAAGTTTCTTTCAAAAAGTCTCGTTCATTCTTTCCCACTAAATATGGAGAGAGTTCTATTCGCTTGTCCTACCAAACTCGTGTCTCAGTTCATTCTTTTCTCTTTTTTTTCTCTTCCATTTGTATTACGCTCACTGGCTGATTTATAGTTGACCAACCCCTCGTGAATTTGACATCTATTTTGCCGGAAGGGAAAATGGTGGCAAAAGCGAAGAAAACTGCAGTATTATCTGACGCCATCGATGAAGACAGACGATGTGAGAAAAACCGCAAGATTTCGTTTATTTTTTTTTTTCCATATTATTTATTTTCAATGTCGATCGTATCCTGCTTGGAAGAAAAAAATCTCCCAACAAACAAGTAACCCAAGGCCAAATATTAACTGGCACAATTCTTAGAGGCTTTGCATTATTCTATCTTAGGCTTTTTAATACTTGAAACTATTAACCTTTAGTTTCGGTTGACGAAGATATGTTACGAATTATCTTTATCTGTTATTCTCGCATGTTCTCGAAATTTCTCGAGTTACTTCAAATTTCTAGAAATTATAGCTAAAAATAAAACACACACACATACAATGGAAAATCATTTTGTAATGTTATAACGATTCCAGTGTTAAGTTCTAAAACTGGATCCTTTGATTAGCTTAATTTGTGAAGCTCCGAGATGTTAACTCGCACTAAATTATTTTATGCTTCCATTTTGTATTTGTCACTAAATGAACATCAAAATCCCTGCTAATGGTAATCAAGTGTACGAACCTTATTAACCATTACTCCAACAACAGAAAACCTATTTAAACCGACTTGAAGCTAGCATACCTCTAAATAAGATTACGGTTATCAAGATAATACTAAGAGAAAATTGAATTTTCTACAATACAATATATAGCGGTTTTTTAAAAGACTTAAATAACTTGTAGATGTTTTTTCTTAATTTTTATACTTTTATGCTATTAATAATCCCATTCAATCAGTCAGTCAAGTTGGGCAATCCTGTTTCGTAAGAGACTGACTGTGTAGAATATTTTTCCCACAGTGGTTTGGGCTATAGAATACAATATGTCTTGCTATTTAACCCATAGCTTGATGGAGAAGTAATGGATTAATACATTCCGAAAGGGTATTTGAGAGTAAGTGAATGCAAAGATATTTGTCTATATCTATGAGGTAGTATTTACAATATTTACATTATTCGGATTTTGTTGCTATTTGTAGGACGTTTCGGCCGTTTTACGCTCCGGCTTTCTTCAGGTGCTAGGAATTTCGAACAGAACCTTTTATTACAACTGGAGTACCCACCCTTTTTTTGCATAGAGCCTCTTTTTAGTTGTCACGAATTATCTCCCTCTAACCCTATAAATTACTTGTTCACCACTGCTGTAAGCTGGTATCGAACTCACAATTCTTTCAAGTAACAGGAACTTACGAACGTCTATATATACTGGATGTTTTAAGGACAAGAACAACTGAATTCTTTTGACATATAAATCTATTGTTCAGTAACTCGTTTTTTACCAGAGTTCTTTTTGCAACAAAGATGAGGACAATAGTCCAAATAATGTAAATACTGTGAATGCAACTCGATTTCTCGTTCTGAGCCGATATTCACTGCATCACAACGCACTTCAATGCTCACATTAGATATGCTTAATTAAGTACAAAGGCACAGATAGAGAAAATTAAGTAGGATCGAACCCACCCCAGTGTCATAATGAATGTTTGCTCTCTTAAGGAGGCTATATGTTTTTATCGTAAATTGTGACACATCTCCGCTCTAAATTTCAAGCAAACACATACGATCCATCACTGAAGGTGGTAAGAAAATTGTCGGCGCTTTGTATTGCTCAAAAATGTAACCGGCATTAAAAGATGGTTTATATTTACAAGAGTTAGCTGTGCTAGCATGCCTACTCATTTTTTCCTCGCATAGAGAGAGTTCAAAATCATTCTGCACGGTCATAAAGAAAATTAATTATTTCCCACTACAGATTCTTTCCCCACAGACGAAATGTTGCAAAAGTATAGTTACTACATAGCTATTTTCAAATGTCCAGAGCCGAGTTTCATAACTTGTTGAATGTCGGTTGTCTTACGATAATACAAGTTAGATCATCTGAGTCTGGTCAGGGATAGCTGTGTGGGATTAACAAATGATGCAAGCTGTGATGTGTGTGTTTTTTTAATCATTTTATTTCAAGCAAGTCACTACCGCCACTGATGCGCAATGGGCTACATAAGCGTAAAAATGTAGTTAAGAGAGTGAAAAGAAGGACAAACCAGTTACAGCGGGTGTCAGAGAAAGGGCAAGAAAAGGATGTGAACACAGGCGTGAAGACAGTCGTGAATGTAAAGAGAAAATAAAAGTATGATGTAGAAAGAACTGGAGTCAAGTAGATAAAAGATCAGTATTGACATTGCATTTAAATTCCTAGAGGTTGTAGCTGTCAGGAAAGCAAGTATATGGAAGGGACTTCCACAGGCGGGCAGTGCGAGAAAAAAAGCTGATGGAGTAGAATTGTCGGTTGCATCTAACTCTAAATGGGTAGGACCTTGTTGCCAGTTTGGTTGCAGGAGTAAATTCATTGTAGAGGGGATATCAGTTAGTTAAGTTCGTCGGAACAGAAGCCATGAAAATATTTGACAGAGGAAGCCACATCCCGCCGGTGAAAAAGTGGCTGGAGTCGAGTTGTCAAGTTGGGACCTATCACATTACAGATTCTTCTTTGGAGCATGTCGAAAACACTGAGATAAACAGTAGGGGCGCCTGCCCGATATGACAGCAGTATTCTAGATGGATGGTTGATTTTTATATGTGCAAGATGGATTCAGGTGGAAAAAAGAAACTTCCTGGCCCGAAACATTGAACCAAATTTCCTAGCAGTGGATGTAGCTATTGATTCAATGTAATGATTCAACTTGAGGTTGGAAGTTAGAATAAGGCCGAAGAGGCGCAGTGTCTTGCTTTCAGGAAAACTTGCTTGTGGTTGATGCGGAATTTGAAATCGGAGAGCTGTGTTTCAATTCCAGCTGCTTTAAATAAGCTTCAACAGGTTGATAAGCCTTAAAAAATAAACCAATCAATTTAAATTCACTCGTCAAAAAAAAAAAAAAAATGGTGCCGAGACACAAAACATCTTTTTTTAATTAATGTTACGACTCTGAATCTGAAAATGAACTTTGTTTCTCTTGTTAGTTACCGTTTTTGCTATACGGAAATGCTTCATTTATTAATTTATTTTCTTTATATAGGATATTGACCGATATCAATATTTCTTAAAGAAAAATCGTACAAACCTCTCAATTCGTTTTCAAGCAGATAAATATTGGTCTGCTTATTGAGACTAATACTATTTTCCCAAAACAATCGGGCCCTAAATCTATAAAAATAACACGACTGAATACATCAAAACCAACAAGTATATTCATCAAATCATTTAATAACTTAACAGCAAAAATAAAATCTTCGTGAGAATAAGAACTATGGTAAAAATTTTCTCTTTATTGATTGATTTTTAGGCCCATTTTGATAGTTAAACAGTAGTCAGCCATCATTCATTTGTCCCTCTGTCCCTGGTAGTACTCTTCCATTGTTTTGATCTCCTGATGGAATCGTTCTTCTTGCTCATCACTCACATCGCCTCAATTATCCGGAAAATATATAGGTGGCTATATGAAATATGAACCGTAATACTCATATTAGCCTATTACAGACAAAGTGTATTACCGAAAAGTTGATCACGAAATTTGAATTTTGGCAAAAAATTGGAAAATTTCGGTGATTTTATTTTAAAGTTTTCGACACAAAAACGCATATTTTCTCATAAAATAATTTATTTCAGGTGGCTGACATAAATTGCTCGGCTAACCTGAAAATCGATGGGTTTTTACGCCCTTTAATAATAAAATTTTGTGATTAACCAAGATCATGAATTGTTTTTTTTACCAAAAATGTACAATTTCACTATATTCGCGGTAGTTAACCATGAAAATTTAAGGTCAGCTTCGAAATCAGCAGCTCAAATTAGCTTAAAAAACGTGTTTTGTTTCTTGGCACCAAAATTCATGTTGACCACTGATATTCCGATGGTGTTTGCTATTTATTTCTACCATTTCAGATCTCTACAGCTAAAATCTATGCTCCCTGATTGAGTTTAATCGAACTCATTTTCCCTGCTTTCTATTTGTAAAGAGGAAGTTCACGAGAAACTCTTCTCAGTGATGCCTTATAGTATAAAGTTAGTAAGCTTTAGTATCACGCAAGGATCTTCTTCTTCTTCTTTCATATTTGATGTCCCTTCGGGACGTAGGCGATCATGGCTTTCCACGTCTCCCTTTCCATGGTGGCTCTTAGGAGGCTTTCTCCTCTTACCCAACCCAAACCCCGCTCTGCAATACACCTGGTCAGGCTCGTCAAATATGTTATCCGCTGTTTCGTTTGTCTCTCTTTTCTTCTACCTGAGCTATGAGTATCATATTCTTCAAACCCTCTTTCCTCACCACATGTCCCAGCAACTTTAGCTGTCTCTTCCTGATGCTCAGTATTAATATCCTTTTCGTTTCCATCCGTTTCAGAACCTCATCAATGCTCACATGCTCGATCCATCATATCCTCAGCATCCTTTCAAGTTGGTTCAAGTTTTTCCTTCATCTCTCATGATATTGTCCATCATTCACTGCCAGATTGAAGAACTGACATCACATACCAATCCAGTATTCTCTTCTTTGTTTCTAGCAAAATTTTTCTGCCTTTTAATACTCTGCGCATCCTCTGGAATGCATCCTTCGCCATTCCAATTCGCCTTCGGATCTCAGTGTCACACTTTCCGCCTTCCGTTAGAACACTTCCCAAGTACTTAAATGTTTGAACCGTTATATATATATATATATAATCGTTTCATCCCAAGCAAGGCGGTACCACCACTAGTGCTCAGGGTGCTATATAAGAAACGAGTGAAAGTTTAAGCAGGAGGCGAGCAAAGAGAAAAACGAACCAGTTATTGAGGGTGTACGAGAAAGGGCAAGAGAAGGATGGGAATACAAGTGTGAAGACAGTTGCGAGGGCAGAGTGAGAAAGGAAAAGAACAAGTTACAAGAAGTGATGGGGAAAAGACGAGAGAAGGACTGGAGATGGGAATTGAAGTTGCATTTAAATTCCTGGAGATTTTAGCTATCAGGGAAGCAAATATACGGAAGGGAGTTCCACAGGCGGGAAGTGCGAGAAAGGCAGCTGATGGAGTAGAAGTGGGGGCTGAGTTTAGTTGACTTAACTGTAAAACGGTGGGACCTTGTTGTTAAACTGGTTTCTTGAGTAAATTTTTGTAGAGGGAGCATCAGTGAGCTAAGCTCGTCGGAACAGAAGAGAAAAGAATATAGAATAGACAGAGGGAAGTCACATACCGCCTGTGAGAAATTGACTGGAGTCGAACTGCCATGTCGTGACCGATGACCTTACGGATTCTCTTTTGGAGCTTGTAGAGAAGTTTGAGTAGAATGCCAGGAGTGCCCGAACAGATATGACAACAGTATTCAATGCACGGTTCGATGGTTGATTAGTATATGCGCAGGATGGACTCAGGCGCGAAAACTTCGTGGCCTGACACAGTGTCCCCCACCTTCCTAGCAGTCGATTTAGCTATTACTTCAATATTATAATTCCACAAGGTAAGAAGAGGGTGAGACCGAGGTGGCCAAGTGTATTTCGTTCAAGGAGACTTGCTTGCTCTATGCTTCTATGCTGATGGCGGGAGTAAGAGGGACTACCTGAGATGGTTAACAAAAACAGCATACTGAGGCGGGAGTAAATGGCCTAGTTGGAATTTGATCACGTCAGGGAGGTTGTTTATGAAGATCAGAAAGAGCGTCGGGCCTAGGATAGAGACTTGAGAGACACCAGCGTTCGTATAGTAGGAGGTCGAGACATGGCCGTTCATATCGACCTTCATTATGCGGTTAGATAGGAAAGACTTGATTAGATTAAGCAAGCATCCACTGACACTATAACCCTGTAGCTTGCCAGACCCTATCAAAAGTTTTTGAGATATCCAGGGCAACAGCTCAAACTTTGCTGGACTTATCGTCGACGTGTTATTTGTACTCAGTGATGGTCATTCGCATATCGGCAGTAGACCTGGTAACACGGAAGACATACTGTCTATCTGAGAATAGTTTATGGTCCGTAAAATGTTGAACTATTTCAGCATTAAAAATAGCATTGAACACCTTTCCGAAAATTTGTAGAAAGCTGATAGGGTGATACTTGGATGGGTCTGACGGTTCCCCTGAGTTCTTCAGTACAGGAAACTGCAGAAGAGGAATTCCAGCAGGAAGGAAAACAGGAAGCAGAAAGACAGTAATTATAGAGTTTAAAGAGTTCGGGGGCTTATTTCTTCAAGATAATAACCGGGATTCCATCACCACCCCTCGCCACATGAGGCTCACCTCTTTGATTTTACTATCCCCAACCTGTAATTGGCATTTTTGGGCTCCTTTGTTTGCGGATGATTATTTACATTCGGTTTTCTTGTAGCTTATTTGTACTCCTTTCTTTCAATTTTCTTCATCTACCTTTTTTAGGAGATATTGTATGTTTATTTTCAGAAATGTATCATCTGCGTATCTTATGTTGTTCAGATTGTGGCTGCCGATGATGAATTCTGTCATATCTTCTAGGGTCCTCAGAATAGTCTCGCTGTACAAGTTGAATAGATCCGGTGAAAAGACACACCCCTGTCTTACGCCCATTTCTATCATTGTATATCTTCTAAATTCGTTTCCGGTCCGTATGCCAGTAGAGGTTCTTGATCACTCTAATATCTTTCGCAAATATGTCGAGGCTGTTGAGTATTTTTATCAATTCTTTGTGACGTATTTTGTCGAACGCTTTAGCATAGTCTACAAAACATAGGTAGATATCCTTTTCATATCCAATCGTTTGGCCTAAAAAGAAGTTCACAAATACACTATTGTCTGAGGATATAAGACGATCTCACTAAACATCTATAAATGACGAGATACATGATTATATGTCAATATTCCTGACGCTATATAGAACAATTCTTTATTCGTGTTTTTATTTTATGCTTTGTGCTTTTGTTTTTGAAAAGACATCAGTACAGATCTTATATTTAAAAATATATTTTGACCAATGAAGAAGAAAATTATTTTGCTCTATGTTTTACACCCAAACCAAAATAATTTTCTACTCTATTGGTCAAAATTGATATTGTTGCGCCTGCTACCGTTCACAGGAATCATAATCTCTCTTACGGAACATTACTTTTTATTCACTCTGGTAATCCGTCTATTTTTTAGTAGGTTAGTTTGCTTTATGTGCGTGTGCGTGTGTGTGTGTGTGTGTGTGTGTGTGTGTGTGTGTGTGTGTGTGTGTGTGTGTGTGTGTGTGTGTGTGGTCTCAGGCCCCTTATCCGAAACGTGGATCTTATACTCTCATCTGAGAGACTGCCATTCTCTTCTCTGTTGTGAAGATTTATATATCTGCAATATGGCTTTTCCCCTGGAGATACAACTGCCAGTCATGTCTATTTTCACTCTGCAGTCATGAAGTCATCTGTCATCCTAATCCTGATATATTCTGAAGTGATAAAATAATACAGTTGATTTCTTCTAGCAACAAATGACGGAGGTTTGTATATATGATCTTACTTGATGATGTTGAGTGTAATAATGGCTACTGTCTCTATTTAGAGCTGGAAGTGAGCATGAAATATTTCTTGTCAGGATGAATGATTATTATGAGACCTCCTCTTTGATAGAAACCCGCCCACAAATTTAAAAAATATTTTGATTATCTATCTATCTATCTATCTATCTATCTATCTATCTATAGATAGATAGATAGATAGATAGATAGAATCAAAATACGTCTATAAGTCATTTTCACAACTAACATCCAACATTTTCTGATGAGGAAACAGAAATGACGAAACATAGAAATTTCCGTGTCGCAATGTATTTTTAATTAATAATTATATATATATATATATATATATATATATATATATATATATATATATATAAACTAAAAAATACTTAACAAATTTAGAGGCGGGTTTCTCACACCAAGCAAAGACGGAATTTCCTTTAAACATATGTTATTAAGTTTGAAGAAAGTATTCGGAATATGGCGCTGTATTGCTTTTGTGACTAGGTTATATTGGTAATTCATGAATTGTAGCTAATCCGATTCAACATTAACATGTGTAGCAGTGAGTTAACTGAGAAGTGTTCCGTTTAACAATTGAAGCGTATGCATATCGTGAGCAGGTAGAAATGTTTTTTGCATACGGCCCGGTTATGGTAACGGACACATGGCTATGTCAGTTCATGTTTCCAGACCAAAATTTGCCGAGTCATGAAACCTCTGCTGCTGTTTATCGTTACGTTGCCGAGAGAGAGTATCCGCGGTATCACAAACTATGGACCGAGGAAAATCAAGATCCACTCGTACGCCTGACTACGAAGAACACATTCTACAGGCTGTCTAAGATTATTTAGTTATCAGCACACGTCAATTGGCATGTCGTACATTTCATCGCAGCCGATGAAAATGTATCCGTATCATGGTTTTAGAACAAAATGCTGATTTGTTTTGTGTCTCTCCCGTCTTTTTTTTATGGGTGAGGCAATATTTGCAAGAGATGAAATAATAAGTTTACGCAACCAAAATTTGCGGGTGGTTCGGAATTTCTATGGTACAATACAGACTAGCCGTCAGCATCAGTTTACAATTAAAGTGTAGGCTAAAATTTTATGATAGATTGGTATGTTCTTCTACGGCGTTTAGCAGTAGCTATCATGTTTCGAACATAATTCCAGACATACTAGAGGATAGACCAATGGCAATAATAAGACGGATTTGGTTCAGGTATGACCCGGCTCCAGTACATTTTAGGCACATTGTTTGTTATGAAGCGGCTTATATTTACCATGATAGTTGGATAGGTATGGGAAAATCGGTTCCATTGCCTGCACGTTTACTCAACCTCAATCTTTTGAACTTTTATCTGTCAGGACATCTAAAGCAATTAGTTTATGCTGTGGACATTTATTACACAGAGACGTTTCATCAATACACATATACAGATATACATAACATATTAATATTCTAAGCGCAGCTTAAGATGTGGCAAAAATCTGAAAGTATGGGGAACCCAGTGAGCATTGAACTTACTTCCCTGTTGTTACAGTTCCAAACAAGAAAAGATTAATTCAGTAATACCAAACTCTACTCTCTCCTCGGGCTTTCATGTGATAGCAATCATCAGGTGGGAAAAAATAAATATTTATATCTTTTTTTTTATTTCCGCTTGTTGATTGTTATCAGAGGAAAGACGAGTAGCGAATTTGGCTAATCTTGAATTATATTTAGTCCCTGTTAACTTTGACATTGAGCGGTCATTATATTTAGTATTTTCAACCTTTACATTATCCAAAATTTAACTTTCATTCTTACCATATATATATATATATATATATATATATATATATATATATATATATATTACTATTACTATATATATATATATATATATATATATATATATATAGTAATCTGCAGAGAGATCTGTTTCGTTGTATCACAGGTCATCAGTACGGTTAGACGCCGATTGCTTTTAACCCAGGTTTGAAACCCGACCGAATTGGCGTCAGTCGGCGATTCTACCTCTGGGCTATGGGCGCTCGGTATAAGAAGGCAGTCTTTTAGCGTGTACGTTATCATTATACACGACCAATAGCCAGAGTGATCTAATTCATTAAGGAATGAGCCATGCTTACATGCCAGAGTAGCTACTGTTTTTCAGTCTACCATTCTTCCAGAATGCTCAATCTGGGTGTGAGAGCGTAAATAGTACATATATATATATATATATATATATATATATATATATAAAATATGTTTTATATACTATGAAGGGATATAAACAATGGAGATCTTTTAAGTGAACAGTTTAAAGCTGCCTTAACAGTGACCATACACATGTATTTCTTTTATCTGGACTCAACAATAACCTCTTACATATATGAGTTATATGCAACTCACTGAAAACACTGGTAGGCCGTATGTGGTTCGGTATATCGCATTATAATTGTTGTCTCTAAATGGTTTAACAGGTGACCTAGCAGAAACTTTCCCAAAACCACAAAGAGTGCAATTTTTTATTGCAAAAATAGATTGCTGTTAATAATTTCAGAAACCGCTGCACTGTTTTTGCATTTCTCATAGCTCATGAATCTATACGAAATAGCCAATGTGAGAGAGAGAGAGAGAGAGAGAGAGAGAGAGAGAGAGAGAGAAAGGCGATAAACTACATGTCTCTGTTCTCTTAAATTAAAAGTTCATTATATAAGATCATTCCAGAAGTTCAGAAAAAATATTAAAAGATCATTGTTATTTGTTTTTATTATTGATTGCCTCATATTTCTTCCTTTCATACACCTCTGTCTTCATCTAATCAAAGCATTTCTCGTTTCACGTAATAACTACGTTTTGTATTTGTTTAATCATTTCAGTCAATAAAGTCACTAAGATGCAAGAAACCCCGATTAGAGAGTAGAGTTTGGTATTACTGAATTGAGTGTAAGAGAATAGTGAGAAAAATAAATACATATACTCTTTTAAAAGTATTAATCTGTCTCTTCCTTCCAGTTATGGGTTAAATAACAGGACAGATTGTGTTCTATAACCTTGGTCGGCAACCAGTCTACCGGAGAAAGCAATGCCAACCTACTACGGGATAATCTTCTGCCCAGTTAGTCATGTCCCTTTCGAAACATGACCGCCGAATCGAGTGTCACGTATGACACTTAACTGACTTAGTGAAATACATCAATTTGGGCTGATAAAAATAAAAAAAGATTAATTAAGTCAGAATATGACAATTGACATTTCATTTAAATTTTCAAAGGTCAAAGTAAACTAGAAATTAAAAAACCGGAAGAAAGTTCCAGAAGCAAGTATTTTAAAAAAAGGAAGTCTTAACACAGAATTTACGGTTACATCGAGTAATTTCAACTGTAAAACAATGTGACTTCGCTAAAATTCTAGCACTTCTATTCATAAAATCGAGGTACAAATGAGGAGAGCTCATCAGAAAAATTACCACGAGGATATTTGTAAAAAGTAACAAGAAAGTTAATAAAACCACTAAGATGCAAGGGGGTTACTGAGAATCATCATAAAATACTATTAAGAAGAGAGAATAATAAACGAAACAGAGGTATAATAGATAACGATTAACATGATGTTGTGGATCTTCGTTGACAATTTATTGTGGCAAATCTTAACGAAAATCTTTGTCGCCAATTTGTTGTGGCAAGACTTCGCCGCAAAGTTATAGTGACCAGTTTGGCCGGAAGTAATTCACGGAACACAGAAGGTAGGTTCAAAACAGTGTATTAGTATAAGAAGAACATAGATGCACAGTAAGTGTTAGTAATGAGTAAACAGAAATAATTAAGTGCGAACGGTACAGTTACGCTGCTTATTGCCTGACTAGTAGCTGGCATTAACTGTGCGCTTAACTGCTGTTCTTAACTTCTTTAATTGCGTTCTGCAGGTAATTATATAGTAAGAGTAAGAGTCCATTTAAATTTTCAAAGATCAAAGTTGAATCTAGAACAGGAAAAGAGTCAACTTGTGAAAAGAGAAACTGTACCATATATATTTATATCTAGTGTTAAATTGCTAGCGAACTTTCATGTTTTTACAGTTAGAATTAACTGTTAAAAGATAAAAGCTCGTTAGAAATTTAACACTGCGTTAAAATCCGTGAACTCGTGGCAGCAAGAAAAGGGGGCTCACTAGAACAATGATTATGAAATTTTTAGAGAAGGAACTTTGCGAAAGTGAGAAAGTGGCTGAAGTCGACATGCCAGGTAAGACCGATAAAACTGCAAACTGTGTTTTATCAAGAACATCTAAATACATAGTAGACTCACCAGACCAGACCAGACCAGACCAGACGCTGAAGTAATATTCAATGCATTAACAAATAGTAGACTTATGAATGTGTCAGATAGATTCTGTTGAGAAATGATTTTGTTTAGCTGATTCCCCACGATGGTAGGAGATGACAAAAGGACTCTTTCCAAATGCATGTATGCTTATCTACGAGCCAATTTTTCCCGGTTCGAGCAATCACTGTCACGCTGGCTACGACATTATACCGACCTTACCTTTTTTAATGAAAAGAGTAATTTGCTGCTACAGGTTTGAAATCCCAAAAGGTTTGGAAACCAGGTACATTTTTGTTCATATCAAATTAGTAGAGGACATAAAAACTACGCTTCTATCTCGGTTTCGAGAAGTGATAAAATATTTTCCTTACCTCTTCACTGATGCAAAATATGATTCGAGGTCCCATACGCACGCACACACACACACACACATACACACACACACATATATATATATATATATATATATATATATATATATATACATTAAACACTAGTATATCAAAATAAGGACAATTGTAGGATCTAGTTAGACGGACATATATATATATATATAATCATCTGCAGAGAGGTCTATTTCGCAGCTCATCAGTACGGTTAGACACCCGATTACATTTAGCCAGGATCGAAAACCGATAGAAGTGACATCAGTCAGTGATTCTACCTCTAAGCTATGGGCGCTCGGTAGACGGATGCAGACTATTAGCGCGTGATATGTGGGCACACGCCAGTAACTAAGAATGTTCTAATTCACTACGGAATAAACGATGCGAAAATGCTAGAGTAGTCTACCATTTCTAAGTCTACCATTCTTCTAGAGTACTCAATCGGGGTGTACTGTTTCGTTGTATCACGGAATATCAGTACAGTTAGACATCCGACTGGTTTTTGCCAGAATTGAAACCCGACCGAATTGACGTCAATCGGCGAATCTACCTCTGAGCTATGGGCTCGGTCATTCATTCACTCACACACACACACACACACACACACACACACACACACACACACACACATATATATATATATATATATATATATATAGCGATTTGAAAAACTGAATTATTTTTTTTATCTTCGTAATATATATATATATATATTAGGAGGACAAAAATTGTTCAGTTTTTCTAATCGCTATCAATCCGAGGAACTTCTGGAACTTTTCTAAGAAAGGTCGGACGAGCACGTGTACAGAACATGGGATAAATCGTGTATTTACGAGAAGAGGGCCCTCCAATCCGTAGTGGACTGGGGTAGAAAGTGGCTTGTGAATTTCAATGCTTCCAAAACGAAGCTGCTATCAATTAACCACCATAGACAATAACACCTACCTCCCATTAGCATGGAACAGGCTTGCCTCCCTGAGTGTAAAACACTACGCCTCCTTGGCCTTACACTCTCAGCGGACCTCAAATGGAATGACTATATAGAATCCATTGCTAAGTCCGCTACTATGAAGGTCGGTTCTCTGTGCAGGGCCCGGAAATTTTTGCCGTCTGAATCTATCCTGCACATATATAAATCTACCATCCGCCCATGTATTGAATACTGCTGCCACATCTGGTCGGGTGTCCCTGCTACTCTCCTCGGGCTTCTTGACACAATACAACGGAGAATCTGTAACGTGATCGATCCTGCCTTGGCGGACCGGCTGCAACCACTCTATCACCGGCGTGACGTGGCTTCCCTGTGCCTCTTCTACAAGTACTTTCACGGCTTCTGCTCCGATGAACTTAGCTCATTGGTGCCGCCTAGGTACGAATTTACACGAGATACTAGATTAGCAACAAGGTCGCACCCTTTTACAGTGAAACAAATAAGTGTAACGGTAATTTCTATTCCAACAGCTTTTTTTCTCGCGCTTCCCGCCTGTGGAATTCTCTTCCACATGCCTGCTTCCCCGACAGCTACAATCTCCAGGAGTTTAAATGTAAAGTCAATAGACACCCCTCCTAACACACTAACTTGCATCTATTCTCTCAAACACTCTCACCATGTAACCAGCCCTCATTCTCGGTACTTTTACCCGTCTATCACCCTCTTTCTGACATTTCCTAAATCTAACCATCCTTTTCCCATCACTTCCCCGACCCTATGTAACCCCCTGCGCAATAGTGGCAGTGGAATGCCTTGGTCGTGGTGAAAGATTAAAAACAAATACTTCTGGAATTCGAACTCGGCTCTCCGATTTCTCATGGGGTGTCATCGTCCATTACATATTAAGCCTGTTCAGATGTTCCGTTCTTAAGATTTTCAATATTCATAGATAGACCCCAATTGTTTTAAGCTTCTATATTATATTTATAAAGATATTTCCAGGCATTCAGTTCTACATAACAGATTTAGTTTTACGTAACAGCTCAGAACTGTATTCTTTTTGTCTGGAGAAATATTTCTATCTCTTAATACTTTGGTCCGGATTTTCAATCTTTTGGTTGGAGAGGGAATTATATGCCTTTCAGATTTTTTCTTCCCTTCTGTTGAGGCCTAATAGACTCAGGTGTATATCATAAACATAATCAAAAAAGAAATAACTTAGAACTTGGTTTTGGAATCAGTCCAATAAAGAAAGAAATTACTAATCCCTTGCAGACAGAATATGACCTTTGATAGATAACGTTATGTTCTGAAATATTTATTTCTTTTTTTTATATCCGTCATATTCACTTAGAAACTCACCCATCACGACCCACGCAGACTTTCAGCGTACAGTCTTCATTAGATTCACGATATGTCACAAGGACGATATATTAAAGATATATTTTTCTTTATAAAGTGTGTTAGAGAGAAGAAAACCTCCGTTGCGTTGCGGCCATAACCAATCTTGGGAAAGGCTTCGGAAGTAAACATGAAGATAAATCCGTAGCTGAGAGTCCTTAAGGCAGTCCAATGTTATATTAAACTTAGCTCTGGCAACCCCTGCTATAACGCCGGTACTATTTTAGACAGTTTCCTTGGTGGCGTGTAGAACGGAATGGTGGTATATGGAAAACCGCCTCTCTCTCATAAAACTTTCTCCAAGACAGACCTCAGGAGAAGATCATATTACGGTGACGGCAAACCACGATTAACTGATTAGAATTTGATTTTGAGTTTTTTTCAACTGCATATCAATTTCTGTGGGTTTTAATTAACCCAAAAAAATAGGGTTTTAAATTTTTTTTGAATGTTGGGTTATAATGAGAAGGTTGATTTATTTACATTTTGATTAATGTTTTTATTATTTTTTTTATTTTAGAAAATAGAAGATGACAACTAGTTTTGTATTCAAAAATGTATTGCAAGTAATATTTTACCTTCAAAAATGTATTTTTTTGATTTTTCTATAAAAGTCTAATTTTCCTGTATATACTTCTAAAAAAGTCTATTTTTATATTTTCATTAAGTTTTAACCCCAGTCTGGTGGATAACTATTTGCCACAGCTGGGACCCTAACAAGTGCAACCACTCTGGGTAAGGGTTGACCTGGGAATTACAGCAATTAAGAAATGGTTCCATGCTCCTCACAACTTCTTAATCAGAGGCCTTGCTGCCGGATACAGTTTACCGTCATGCCCAGGACCTCAGCTGATTAGAGGATACAAAGCGTCCTTTCGTATGGTACACTAGTCACTGGCAACAGGGCACGAGGGTAGCTTCATTTTCACGTGAAAGCAATGGCCATGGATGTCGAGAGGTGGGAGGACGTCGTCAACGATCGCGATTTAGTCCAAGGTTTGGATAGAGGAGAGAACAAACGGGGTTTCGTTGCCCGGAGGAAGCGTGCTCAAAGAACAGAAAAGTGCACGGTAACATCGGGGGGAGGCGTTTTACATGCTTTCGTTGAAAACGAGATTATCAGCCCTGTGTTGACCTGTACAGCTTTAACAGAATATGTGCTGCTTTAAGCATCAGAGACTTATCATTTGAGGTGCAGATATATGGTCACTCGATGATACATATAAAATGCTGTATGACTTTCACACCTTCAATTTGGATAGCCCTACGGAAAACATTAACTTATATTCGAGTCGATAAAATTCGAGTCAAATGAAATTTTGTTTAAACATTTATCAATCAGAAATGTAATCGCTAATCAATCAGGAAAACAATCATTAAAGAATTAGTTTAACTAAACTCAGGTGTATGTTATCCATTTTCTGTCAATAAAGTTCTGGAGATGTGAAAGGGTTGTAAAGAGCAACAAGAAGTAGAAGTTGTGAAGAGCCCTAATCACTTATATTTTGAAAGAACATAGTACATGCAAGGCAAATATATTCGAAAAGAGATCAAGAAATTTGAGAAGATTGCGATAAAAGTTTGCAGAAGAGTTTCTTTTTATCAGTTGAACCCAAGCAAGGCGATAATTCTACTAAGACGCAAGGGTATACTGTTATTAGAAAAAAAAAGAAGAAGAAGACTTTAGAAAGAACCCGAAACAGAATTGTAAACACCAAACAATGAAAAAACCTTTATTTCTGACAAAAAAAAACCCCGAAAAAACGGGAAAGAGTGTAAATTGAACGAAAGGAGAACATGTCTATTCCTATTGCGAATAGAAAAATGAAAAATAAATAAGCAATCATTTTCCAAAAATTCAGTATTTTGCGAGAGACGTTAGAAGTATAGATTGCAGATAGACTCAAGAAGAAACAGCAACTTTGATCCTAAACAGTAATAAGGGAATAAACATCTAATCACGTTCAAACGACCAGTGAGGAATATGAACTGAACGATAGGCGAACCTCTTTACTTCTATTGAGGAGAAGACAAATAAAGGTATAATTAGTAAATACAGTTTCAGAATTCAAACGAAAGACGTATAAAGTCGAAATAGGGATAAAATTCTTCTCTAAAAACCAGTGAAGAGTCTGAACCAGGCGAACCTATCTATTTCTATTGTATCATGTTTTATTATTCAATATGCTTTTTTTTATTGCTAAGTGAATCTGTCTTGTCTTACAGAATTACGAAGTTCTCTTTGCTGAAGAAGCATTCCGCTGTTGTTAATCATTTAGTGATAGGCTCGAATATATAACGTGGGATTTCTTTAGTGTCATCTTCACCAGGCTCTAGGCTCTAGTAATTGCTCGTGTTGGCATTGCATTCATGATTAATGAATCTTTTTTCTGAAACTAAATTCTACTCGATTTTTCTTTGTACTAAAATGCAACGTTCTTTTACAAGAGTGTAGTTGAATTTGTGCCGTACTTTATGATTATAAATGCATCTATTACCGGTCGTAGTTTCTCTACCATTTTCGCTTAGACATTTATATATTCTATGCCATTGTTATGCTAATTAGGCATTCATTAACATATGACTATAATATAGGTACCTCCACTAAATCTTGAAAAAAGACTGCATAGTTAATTTTAAACTGAAATTTTAAAAATGAAAAAGTTTTCTTTAAACTTTTATATTAGATTTAATTGAAAGCTATATGATTAAATTTACTATTTGCACTAAGCGAAATACGCTCTGGTTTATTTCAAACAGAAATTATATTGATTAGAATATAAAAGTTTAAGATTTTTTTTTCAACTTTTGAATTTTGCTAACATTTTCTAGCGATCGACACATTTGTAAACAAAAATTAAATCACGGTTTTAAAAATCTTGCAAAAATAAAATATACATCTGTGACGCATTATTTTTAGAAAATTAGAAAAATTTATGTAAAATTAATTTGATTTACACAAGTATTATTTATAGCGGGAAATCTAAAATGAAACTACTTCTTAATCCCAGATTTGAACTTTTTGACAAATCTGCGCCGTAAGTCAAGAACTTGTTGATAGTTTCTTGATTAGAGATAAAGTTTATAGCGTTTCTAAGTGACGAAATTGTGAAAATCTTTTTCGGGTAAGGGAGGAAAATCTAATCTTCTAATTTGCGCATAGAGATTACCATAAAAAATCTTCAAATGCACAAAAAAATTAAATTATTTTACAAATATGGAGGCAAAACGATTTTTATTAAACTTTTCATTTTTCAATAGGTAATATAATCGTCAATTTTTAACGAGAAAATCTAACCGCAACACGTCTTTAAAGATTTAATTAATATCTTTAAAACTTCATAAATTATTATAATAACAAAAAAAAATGAAACAAAAAATTTCTTTTAAAATTTCAATTGTAATCGAAAAAAATGTTTTTCAAACTTTAACGTTCTTAATGTTTATTATTTATTCAAGTAATTAAAAACTTATGAAATTAAATAGTATCAGATTTTCATTGATTTTTTATTTTACTATTCAGAGCAGAATTTCGGATACAGAGGCCAAATTTAAAAAAAAATATCTCATTTATATTCCCCAATGAGTTTTGCGTATAACTAATAAAATTATAGACTTCAACATTTAAAATTTATTCAAATTTCATGGATTTAAGTGAAGGAAGTAACACAGGTAAAAACAATGATTTTATCAAGATTTAAAAAAATAGTTTCAAAAATACTTTCATTCATTTGTGAATGGGTACTAAAAGTTTCATTAAAATCCGACAATTATTTGATTTTTGCGAGAATTATCAAATTATTTGTTTGTCACAGGAAAAGATGTGGGTGATGTAATCATTACGTTTTCCATTGTAAGCTTTCATAAATGTTTGGTTACCCCTAACTCAAATCAAAACAAGATTTACTGCCAAAATTTCCCACATATTAGAAGGGATTCAATTTTTTTTAAAATAATTTAAAAGTACTTTGATCTTTTCTCTTAATAATAATAAAAATATTTTGATTGAAAAAGTTCGTTTTTATTAAGTTTTCAACCATTTTTTTATTAAAACTATGCTGTTTTTATCGATTTAGTGGAGGTACCTACATTTTTCCAAATGGTCACGCTAGAACTTTTTAACGTATGTTAAACCTGTTAAAATTAAGAAGTAGAAAACATGTGTGGGCTGAGGTACTGACATTTATATATTCCCCATATTCTCTGGCTCTTAAGCCAGTGAATACGATGGATATGAAACGTCAGTATTTTTAAAAAGAATTTTGTCTAACAGAAGTCAGATTGTAATATATTGCCTTAACCCGGCAAAATATGATCAGCATTAAAAACACTATATACAGGTAGTAGCTAACAAAAATATATTTTGCATCAAAGTCATAGAACACAGCCAATGCCAGACAGTGATATGATCGACATCATTACACAAAACATAAGTCAACAACAGTCAGTCAGTTAAGTGCCATACTTGAAACACGCTTGGGCGATCATATCTCGAAAGAGACATGACTGACTGGGCAGAAGATTTTCCCACAGTAGGTTGCCATTGGTTTCTGCGGTAGACTCGTTGCCAGCCAAGGCTATAGAACCCAATGTGTCCTGTTATTTAACCCATAACTGGAAGGAATAGACGGATTAATACCTTTCCCAACAACACAAGGCTTAAAAGGCAATAGCCGACAAAAATATGACTGACGCCAGTTGAACAACAGCCCAAAGACAGAAAGAGAAATAAGAACACACACACACACACACACACACACACACACACACACACACACACACACACACACACACACACACACACACAGTGAGAGAGAGAGAGAGAACAGTGGACTCCCGCTGGCTAACAACATTCAGTCGGCTCCCTCGTATGTGCGTGATTATCTGTAGCTTCCCTCTAATCTACACAACCGTCACTGACGAAGAAGAAAATGTTTATATTTTTATATGTACATGTTCTTGTTCATCGTTTTTGTAATATATAACAAGATATATAACCTTCTTTGTATGCCGTGTTTTGTACCATTTTTTTAAAAATAAATTTCACCCATGACATGGTTTGAGTCAGCTAAAGTTAAATGGTTACAGTTGCAATGGTAAAGAAATATCTGAGCGAGATATGAAAAGGAAATATACTGTGTGAAAGGGAGGTTACGAGGGAGAGAAGGATAGAAAACTGATGCCTCTTGACTTCAAGAACGTAAGACGGAATCGTTCAGAGAAGTACCACGAAGATATTTGTTCCAGAAAGAAGGCAGTTATTTGAAAAAAAAAGAACAAAAAAACTATTTCGAGTAGAAACTTCATTCTTAAAATTGGAAATTTCTTACGGTGGAAAAAGAATTCGTTTCCGTAGAAGTACAATGCCTTATTACAACACCCTTGGGAAAGGTATTAATCCCTCTCTTCCCTCTAGTTATGAGTTAAATAACGGATTGGGTTCTATAGCTTTGGCTGGCAACCAGTCTACCGCAGAAAGCAATAGTAACATACTGCGGGATAATCTTCTACCCAGTCAGTTACGTCTGTTTTGAGACATGATCGCCCAAGCGTGTATCACGTATGGCGCTTAACTGACTGACTAATATGTTCAAAGAACATTGTCCAAATGGCTTTTTTTTCGACGCGGGATTAATCGTAAATGCCATTGCAATGAGTTAACAAAAATTTTGAACATGCGGCTTTGTTTCATTCACTCAATCAGTTAATTGCCATACATGATATGCGCTTTGGTGATCGTGTCTCTTTCAAGACATGTCTGACTGGGAAGAAAACTTTCCCGGAGTAAGTTGACATTACTTTTGATTTTAGTTTGGTGGTTTACTATTTGTCTATAGCTGAAACCCTTACTAGCCCTACCACACCGAGTCAGGGACCTTTGCTGTCGAATGTAGTATATCGTCATACGCAGGATGACTTTAACTTTGTGGAAGAGTCTCACGAGAGGATCAGTCAGTTAAGTGCCATACTGTTAGGCGGTTATGACTCTTTTGAAACATGACCGACTGGGGGGGGGAAGTTTTTCCCGTAGTAGGTTGCCATTAAGTTCTGCGATAGACTGGTTTCCAACCACGTCTATAGAACCCAATCTGTCCAGTTGGAGGGATAAAAGATGGATTAACCCTTTAGGGCCATTCGTATCATATTAGTGGGGGATCTGTTTATTACTTCATAACAATATAGAACTGATCCCCCACTTTATGACAAGTAGAAGACTTAATCATATTATATTATTAACCCTCTAGGGCCATTCGTATCATATTTGATACAGTATGAAAACAAGCCTTGAAAGAAATATTTTCCTGAGAAATTTTTTAAGAGAAATATTTTATAAATTTCAGATGAAAGCAGTACGGACTGCTCAGTCAATGAATACCAAATGTTTCCTTATAGGGAAATACCAAATGTTTCCTTATAGGGAAATACTGTATCAAATATGATACGAATGGCCCTAGAGGGTTAAGGAGTAATTAGTGGGGGATCTGTTTATTACTTTATAACAATATAGAACTGATCCCCCACTTTATGACAAGTAGAAGACTTAATCATATTATATTATTAACCCTCTAGGGCCATTCGTATCATATTTGATACAGTATGAAAACAAGCCTTGAAAGAAATATTTTCCTGAGAAATTTTTTAAGAGAAATATTTTATAAATTTCAGATGAAAGCAGTACTGACTGCTCAGTCAATGAATACCAAATGTTTCCTAATAGGGAAATACCAAATGTTTCCTTATAGGGAAATACTATATCAAATATGATACGAATGGCCCTAGAGGGTTAATAACTTTTTCTAAAAATATTTTTCTAAAAGTCGAAAAGCCGGGTCGAATTCGTTTCATTCATTTATACACAAAATAAATGAATGAAACGAATTCGATCCGGCTTTTCGATTTCTCATTCCGAGACGATATCATTTATCTCACAATGCACATCCTTTCGTGCGTGACTGAAATCTATGTCATTTATACATATTCTATAAACTGACAGTTCGTTGCGTCTCTCACTAAGATTCGTAATCGGGAATTTAAGAAATTTGTCATTTGATACTATTTCATTTCAGGAAAGGAAAAGAAATCTATCTACAAACAGCAAAAAAAGATAAGCTTAATTTATGAAAATAGTACCATAGTGGATATTGGCTCGGAACGAGAAACCGGGGAGCCGAGTTCGAATTCCAGTTGAATCCATTGTATTCACTTACGCGCAAATACCCCTTGGGAAAGGTATTAATCAGTCTCTTAATTCCAGTTATGGGTTAAATAGCAGGACAGATTGGGTTCTATAGCCTTGGTCGGCAACCAGTCTACCGCAGAAAGCAATGGCAACCTACTGCGGGATAATCTTATGCCCAGTCAGTCATGTTTCTTTCGAGACATGATCGCCCAAGCGTGTATCACGTATGGCACTTAACTGACTGACCATAGCTCATTAGGTTCAAAAGTAGAAAAATGACCTGGAAAAATTCAAACGTTCCGATGTACCTATAGATGTTGCTGGTGATCAAATGAAAATGTCGATGAGAATTAGTCCAGGAGCCATGACGCGGGACATCGCAGAGATACTCCACATATCTCATATGAATATCGTAAAACATTTGAAAACACTTTGATGTTTGAATCAATCCAGTGTTTACTAGTGTTAAGATTACACTAAAAACAATAGACTGTATTTTTTTCTTCAAAACATTTCATTGAAACTCCTCAAATCTCTATAAGTTTGTAAATTCGATTCAAAGCAGTTTATTCTGCTGAAAGATACCATGATCTGGACGGACGAAATTAGGATGTAGCATCAAAGATGGTGAAAGTTAGTGGAACAAAATACCATTAATGTGTATGCTTATTAGCATTTTAAAGGTTATTTAAATCCAGAAAACGTTTTTTCAGATTGTAAAAACTGGTTATTGTGATGATATTGACTTAGTGATACATGTTTGATTAACTAAGCCATAGCTTGGAGGGGGGATGTAGATCCTTATGTTTCCAAAGTGTATTTATATGTAAATGTATGAAACAAACTTAACGGTAATTAAACTTGACTCTCTCATAAACATTTCCGCGTCTTTAAACCATTACAAAGTCACACATCCAAGGATTCAGCACCTGGTATTCCCAAGCGGTCACCCATCTCGGTACTCAACATGGCTTAACTTCGGTGATCATACGGAAACTGGTGCGTGAACTTCATTTTGTTTTAAATCATTTCATCCCAAGCAAGGCATTCCACTGCCACTATTGCGCAGGGGGTTACATATGTGAAAGTGATGAGAAAGTTTGGTTAGTTATAGGGAATGTCGGAAGGCGGGTGATAGACGGATGAGGATACTGAGGATGAAGTTTGAGTAGATGGGAAGAGTGTTTGAGAGAATGGATGCGAGTTAGTGTGATAAGAGGTCTATATTGACATTTCATTTTAATTCCTGGAGATTGTCGGGGAAGCAAGTATATGGAAGGGAATTTTACAAGCGGGAAGTGCAAGAAAAGAAGCTGTTAGAGTAGAAATTACGGTTACATTTTATCTGTTTCACTGTAAAAGAGTGGGACCTAGTTGCTAATCTAGTATATCATACAAATTCATGTCCGAAACCAACTTTAGAAATGGAGACTCGATAAAATCGCCCATTTTCCAGCAAGCCTGGACCACTTGCCGGGATGTGTTAGTCTATGATAAATTCGTCAGTTTACGTGAGAGGGTTATTCTGCCACGGGCTAGGAAAAGGTTTTGCTTATTTGTTTACAGGCATAGTTCAAAACGAGACTATCATTCCTGTGTTAGGCTGTACAGCTTAACAGATGCGCCTCTATATATAAGAACCAGAGACTTATCATTTGAAGCTCATGTACATGGTCTCTCGATGACAGCGTCGAGATACAGGAACTGGTATTTCAAACCTTTATGATTAAGGCTTATATGTATTTCAATAAATCTGTGTAAAAAATATCTCAATATTGTCCATGGAATTCATTTAAAAATTATATGAAAGTTAGTCCCAAACTAAGCCACAGACTAATATACTAAACTACATTTTACTATTATCCACATTCACGATATTAGGTGGAATATCATAAATACATTGGCCAGTCTGTGTCATGTAACAGCCTTTATTAAATTTACAAAGTATGAAATAGCAAACACGACGCATATTAAAGTCGGTGTTGTAATCTGAACAAGCTGGACAGAACAGATATTGGTTTCTATTCAACCCCACCCCCACACACCAACGAAAATAGATGTAACAGATATTGTTTTGCTGTCTTCACGTGTACGTGATTCCTGAAGAAGAAATAGCCTAATCCATCGCGACCTTTGCTAGAAAGATATCGAAACGTCCTACGCTCCTTTCATATTTTACGATGGCTACATACTTTGTATCATAGCATTAGCTTTTAAGATTGAACTCAGAATAAGAATCAACGCCAAGCTTGCTTTCTTCACAATGATGTTAACCTTAAAGAAGGCCAGAGTGCCACTCGAGATAGCGCATTACAGAGTAAGAGACTGGAATTTCTGCGGATATATGAGAAAAATAACAATTAATCGTAAAACTAAACAGGTTGATATTGTAGTGATCCGGTAAGCGCTTTATTGGTAGTCGGTACCACGAAGCAGCTGTGTGAGGGAATAATCTGCTCGAGTGGAACTTACAACTCACAAATGGAATACAATGAGAATGAGGTATGGTGGGACATTGCCTTGAACTTTAGAACTGGTGTATGAAAATATCCTTGTTCGTCTGAGAACTTTACATGAAAATAGAGAAAGATCAGTGAGTGACTTGTGACGTTTCATGAGTTGGAAAGAAGCTGTAGGCTGAAAAATAATATGTCACCCCCAAAGACGCGGCGACACATTGCGTCGTTATTGGGACTTGAAGTCAAAGACAGGGCAGCTCCTGCCCATATAGGGCAACCTTACTGTTGTGGATTCCGAGTGAGAAACCACACAAAATAATAAATAACAAAAACAGATACGGAAATAGAAAATGTCAGTCATATTGAACGAAATATACAAAGTGAAACGCGGGTTAGTCAATTTAGGAAATTGGGTTAGTCAATGTAGAAATAAATATATACAGTCTTGATATCTCATAGTATGTCCGGGTAACTGATTGTAGATCCAACCAACTCCAGCTGATTCTACACCAACTTACAACGCAACCAAACTCTATATTTAGTTGTCCCTCCCAGTAAGGGCAACATGTGACACATGGTCAGTTTAACTGGGATTTCCGGGCCATATCACCCGGCCAAAAAATGTCTGTCTATTTGTACCCAGTCGTGCCTCTACCCTTCGGCGGAACCACGACTGAGTTATTGCTCTCTGCTCGGAAGCAGAGAGCTGACAGTGTCGTAGAGTCGTCAGTCTAGTGACTCTCCACAACTCAACTAAACTCTTCACAACTCTCTATAGGCAGGATTATATAAAGACTCAGTTGAGTCCATTATTATGTACAAAGGGGCAATTCCACAACACTTGCTCCATCTTTGGTTTGAACTGGCTCTTGTCAAGTTAGAGGATAGCAGAAGGAGTCAGGTACTTACAGGTGCGGTATAGGAAATCAACCATGTTTTATCATATTTAGAGATCGATCGTATGTACGGGTTTTCCTTTCAGGTCTGGGTTGACTTTAAACCGGTACAGGTGATAAAGACATGTAGCCACCTGAAGGAATATTCTGTTCATAATGATCGGTGAATATTCTAATTCTAATCGGCGATAATCTTTCGATAATTACGTGGATATTTATTTTGTGAATGCAGTATATATTGTAACATATGAACTCATCACACAATAAGTTGATGACCATATTGTTAAAATAAATAAATGACTAGACTGCTTCTCTCCAGATACCATTAATGTCGACAGCGTTCTCAGCATTTAAATCTACTAATTGCATATTTTATTTTATTACAATTTCCGGCCTTGATAATAAAATGTCAAGTACGATAAGACGCACAATATATAAATCCACTAAGCTTATTCTCGGATTTGACGAGTATATCTGAAATAAAAATAATCAGCCAAGTAACATTAATCGTACTAGTCCCATTAATATTCATAAAAAAATGTCAGACGATAAAAATAAAGACAAGGCAAAGGAAAACCAATAAAATAAAATAAAATAAAATAAAATAAAATAAAATAAAATAAAATGGTCGGCAAGGAATAGAATACGGATGTCCAGAACTATCCGTAAGTTACAATGAAACAAGAGAATTTCCAATCAGAAGATGTTTTAAAAATATGATTAAAATTTGTGATATGAATAATTTCCAAGATTGAGATTATTTTGTTCGTTTTTATTTGTTTTTTTAAATACGTACACTAAGAAATAGGCCGAATGCGTAAAGTCGGCCATCATAGTTTAGGAAAATAGGAAGATTGAATCACTACATAATGGTTAAAAAGGTGAGTACATCTATATTAATAAATTTACAATTCGTCCTTGCATTGTATACTGTCGCTATATCAGGTCGGGTTCTTTTGATAAACATCGCAAGATTCTCGACAAAGTCCAAAGAAAGATCTGTAATGTAATCGATCTTGATTTGGCATCTAGACTTCAGTCATTTTCTAACCCGCAGGACGTGACTTTTCTCTGACTTATCTACAAACAGTTTCACAATTTTACATGAATTTAAGCGAGCGACTTCTTTGGCATTTAGGTCCCACCCCAGTTAAATGTAACAGCCACTTCTAGTCCAAATGTTTCTTTCATCGCACTTCCCGCCTGTGGAACACCTTTCCTTTCACTTATTTCCCTGATAGCTAAAATTTCAAAAACATTTAAGGCAAAGTAATATTGCTATCTTATATCTTCTTGAAACTTATTAATCTTTTATCCTTTTTACAATAAACCCCATAAGTCTATTTTCTTTTCTCTCACTGTAAACCTCTGCACACTAGTAGCGGTTACAACTTGTTTGGGTTAAAATGATTACGAAACTGAAACAGAAAGAGAAAAGAAGCTATGTATCAACTCTTACGGAAGCAGACAATGGATCGTCTCGAACAAAGAAAACGAAGATTCGGCGATGCATATTATAAATACATATCCAAAGTTCTATGAATGGTTTCAAAATATCTGACACTCGGAAATTTCCATAGTTCTATATAAAATTTCTATAGGAAATTTATATAGCTCACAGCAACCCTCTGTTTCCTAGTCCCGATTTGCTTGGGGTGAAATGATTAAATAAAAGTAAAGATCACAATAATAAGCAATAATGAATGTCCAATGTAGCTGGATTTACGAAGCGACGCTTATAGGAACGGTCATTGTATTTTGTTCGAACAAATGTTTGAACTCGTGCCAAACCACCTTTGGTATTTCATAGGGTGAGTCAAGTGCATGCATATATGTTGTATACCCTCTTTGTCGAAGGCGAAAATTAAAACTTGAATCAATTTCAACTATATTCTTCTCAATCAAAATGACGAAATATAAACTTGGTAACAATTCAGCGAGAATAAGCTCGAACCAAATTTTTATCATGATTTTCTAGAAACATCAAGGAATATAACTGGACTCTGAGTGACTTGCTTATATATATATATATATATATATATATATATATATATATGTCCCTGGTGACGAAAAGGTAACGCATCCTCCTACTACTTCAATCATATCTCTGTGCTTCAACCAAGTAACTTGGTTGGAGAAGTCGTGGCTCTAGGAGGCACTACGGGCGAATGAGCTCGGATGTGTTCCACAACGGAATTTGTTAACGAGCGGCGTGTCATCGAGTTTAATTCGTTAGCTCTTCTTCGCCTGGGTCCGTGGTACAGTTGGTATGACATCAGCTTAATAACCAACCTGTCTGGCTTTCGTTTCCTGGCAGTGGATGCGCACTGCTGAAGAGCCCTAAATATAGGACGAAACGGCCGTCCAGTGCTTTCTACATTCTGTTGAGGTTGAATATAAAGCTCGATGAATTACTTAATAATATATATATATATATATATATATATGTCAGACTAAGTCGAAATAATTTTTACTATTTTTCACCAAATACAAGGTTTAGTAGCCACTCAATTTCGATGGTCACTTGATAAGGTTAAGTTACTGAAGCAAAACGAGGAGGTATGGAGTACAGCTAATGAAGATATGTGGAATAGAAATCGGTCGGCGCTAGACATGAAAATATTTAGAGTATCAGTGTGTTAAATGCCATACGTGATACACGATTCGGTGATCATGTCTTGAACGGAACATGAATGTTTGGGCAGAATCCTTTTTGTTAGTAGGTTGCCATTACTTTCTGTGTTAGACTCGTTGCCAACACAAGCTATATAACCAAATCTGTTTTACTATTTAACCCGTATCTGGAGGGAGAAGCGACGGATTAATATATTTTCCAAGGGTATTCGCGCATAAATGAATGTAAAGAATTGAACTTGGATTTGAAGTCGGGTCTCCGATTCTTTCCGAAACAGTATCCACTGCACAATTGTGTATGTTAAGAGTATAGTGATCGGGAAATCATCCTATCTGGAATCTAAATTTCTAAGCGTCGCTTAGATGTGGCACAAGACCGAAAGTATGGGGTAACCAGTTAGAATATAACTCACTACTCAGTTGTAAACTGTACTAGTAAGACAAGCTTACTAACCGTTACACCACGTCGAGGTGCCCTAGAGGTTATTGGGAATAATGTTTCCGAATGAAACTTCTTTTTTACTAATCAAATACGCAGGGAAAGAGGGTGATCCGAACCTGTCTACATAGCATGGTGAGTATTAGCTGTGAAGGTTTGAAATGGTAATTTTGTTAGTTGGCCAGAATATTTTCCATGAGGACATGATAAAATAACGAAAGCATTTTGTCTGCAAAGATGCTTTAAGGTAGAAGAATATTAATTACCCACAAATCCGCGTAAAAGTTTTTGAACTCTGCCGTAGCTTAGAAGTAGGTATTGAGCTGTCCCTGTTTGTACATGGAAACTATACGCCATTTTTTTTCAGATGTCGCCACACCTGGATTCTACATCCAAATATTCGAACGCTTTCGCCAGCAATAATTTAATTCAATTTTGAAGATCAAACAAGAAAACTCAAAGAAAACATCTCAAAAACATGCCACAGTCAAAGAACTGAATCGTTCATAAGAAAAACACTCTCTTCGAGGACTAGGACATTTAGCGGGAATGAGAGAGTCAAGGTTTTCACGTAAAGACATACGGTGAGCTCGCTTAATAAAGATGACCACGAGGTTACCCCTATTCAAAGATACAAAGAACTACTTAAAACAAGATTGAAATCCTCCGGAATTTATCCTGGATCGTTAGAAACAAAACCCCGAAACAATAGACAGTGTTCTATCACCATTGGAACCAAATCACTTTGAAATCACCAGAAGGTAAAATGAAGAACAATCAAACTACAAGAGAGAAAGTCCTTTTTAGATCAAAATTAGGATCTGTAATATAAAGTATCCTGCCGTAGTAGTCACTTTCTTACCAATATGATGTGGCTTCCCTCCACTTTTTCTGCAAGTATTTCTATAGCAACTGTTCTGCCGAAATTTCATCACTGATTAACTGATCAGATATATTTACACGTGCTACTAGATTAGCATCAACGTTCGACCCTTTTACCGTCGAAATAGTTAAATGTATCACTCTCTTCTACTCTATTAGTTTCTTTTCTCGCACGTCCCGTTTGTGGAAATCCCTTCCGTTATCTTGCTTTCCTTTTACCTACAATCTCCAAAAGTTTAAATGCAACGTCAATTGCCATTTCCTATCTTCTTGATTCCCATCCATGTTTTACTCTTTCTTCGACATCTCTTGCACTTTCTTTTTGCTCACTGTAACTCCTGCACACCAGTGTCAATCCTTCTTTGTTTTGGGTGAAAATATAAAAATACCAACCTAGTCCTGCAATAATATTACCATTCAATCAATGCCATCAACTCTTTCAGGAAAGAATTGATTTATTTAGTCACTAATGCCAACACCATGGAAGGAAACAATTAAGAAGAAAGAAATTAAATTTTAGGATAGGAACGTCGACGACGTCGAGGACTTCATCTTAAGTCTGACCTGATTCTTGTAAAGATAGAGCACAACGGGTGGTCTTAGCTAGTTTATGGCGCGATATATACAGCCAGACATTTTTATAACCATATTTCTTGATGGTTAATTTTGATGAGTTCTACTTGTGGTCTGGAGTACGACTATATTTCGATAGACATTTAACTTGAAAAGCTGGCGGACATGAAGGAGACAACCGTCACATTTAAATTTGTCGTTTTTCAATTTTTTTTGCTTTTTTTCAGCGCAGTCTTATCGATTATTACATAAAGTTTCCGATCATCCAAAAAAGTTGGGAAGAATTTCAATATTTAAACAATTTCAAGGAGGGCTCAGTCTCTCATACAACGTTATAGTAAATCGATCCTCCATTTTAGAACCACTCACGTTGGGGTCGCTTTGTTTTGTTTTTCTTTTTGGGACAAGATGTTGCTCTTGTTTTTGTTTTTTTCAAGTTTTCTTCAGTTCTTACGATAGCATCTTCCTCGAAAACTCCAAGAATGGATTTATTCAAAATTTTCGCAGAGGATTCATTTGTTGAATACGCGCAAGCAAAAAAAGTTAATTGCACTGGATCGATTTACTATATAAAGTTGTATGAAAAACTGAGGCACTCCCACCCTAAAATTGTTTTTATGTTGAAATTTTTACAAATGTCTTTTCTCAATCGGAAAGTGTAGGTTTTAATCGATAAGTTTGCAATGAAGAAAGTCAAAAAATGTGATAATCAACAAATTTACAGATGGTGGTAATGTCGTACCGGCGAGTGGTTTCAAAATGGAGGATGGATTTAATATTACGTTGTATGAAAAACTGAGCACCCATTAATATTGTTTAAATATTGAAATTTTTCTCAATGTTTTTTGTCAATCGGAGCGTTTAGGGTTTAATCGATAAGACTGCATCGAAAAAAGTAAAGAAAAATGAAAAACAACAAATTTAAAGATGGTGGTAGTCTCCTTCATGTCCGCCAAAAAGCCTAATTGGAGAGAATTCAGCTTTACTTAATGATGATGAAAAGTTATCCATGGTGTCATATTAAACAATTAACATGGGATCATATTAAACAATTTCATGGTGTCATATTAAACAATTAACATGAGATCTACTATTTTGTTTAGTACTTCACAGTCAAAACAAAATTTTCTGGAAACTGTCTTAGCTTTTGATTTAATATAATATAACCTGTTTTAATAGGTGGATTATATATATATATATATATATATATATATATATATATATATATATATATAAAGTGCGTGAAGCCGTGAAGGTTTTGTTTAAAATGTAGATTCATTGTTGCTGTTATTATTAACATACTTGCTTTTTATATGATATAATAAGTGTCCATAATGTTATTCGTGTTTCGAGTCTAAAGTTGACTTTGTTTCACGCGAATTAATGACTTCACATATCGATATCCGTTTCTTTTCCTGGTATATATATATATATATATATATATATATATATATATAGAATATTAGATGTAAAGTAACTAAATATAATGTTCAGTAATAAAAAAAAAGACTATTTGTTAATTTATTTGCATCTATTAAACGAATGTTTCAAGGAATAAATTAAAAATATGTTGGATTTAGTTCACTTCTAATAATAGTTATGTTTACGTTAGAACATGAAATAGCGCAGATCTCTATATTACACATTTGTGAGAAATGTGTGTTTAAAAATACACTCGGGCTTTAGTTTACCAGGAAGTCTTACGTTGCCGATCGGTCTAAGACACGTCAGGTTTAATAGCATTTTCCTACACGAGGCGCAGAATCGAGTCCTGCCGGAGGGCGCATGTTTTTTCTAACAAGATCTCTGGAATATTCAGGCTAATAGACGTTAATAAATATACAGTTTTGTAATAAAAACGGAGCATCTATTCGAATTTTATCATTAGCATCCATCAGAAATATCGTTTAAAGAAATAAATTATATAGTTATATATAATTGCCTACCCAATAGAACCCAATCTCACCTGCTCTTTAATCCATAGCTGGAGAGAGAAGAGACGAACTTATACCTTTTTCAAGTGTATTTACGAGTATGTGAATGCAGCGGATTCAACTGAAATTTGAACTCGGCTCTCCGATTTCTCGTTTTGAGGCGATATCCAAAGCACCATAACCATAACGACAAAGTTTCTCTCTAGCAATGAACTATGAATGTGTTTATAGATAAAACACAGAAAACTTATATTACGTTCAGTGGCAATGTGAAAGAAGCCGAGACGTCAGGTTAAGACCAATAATATTGCTGATTCTTCTTTGGATTTCATCAAGAATCACCTAAATATATAGCAGTAGCACCGGATGTGTAATATAGATCCTGAAGTGGAGATTTTCAAGAAAACGAACAAACTTTCTTGGGAGCATATCTAGCAATAGATTCAGTGTAATCTTTCTGCCTTATGTCAACTGAGAATGTTAGCGTTAGAAGGCCTAACTCACCGGGAGGTTAGCATCAGCTATGCTTATAAGATTTTAAGTTTTAGTTTGATTTTTGTTAAACGGCAGGACAACCTCTGTAAGTTATTTAATACCAAAAAGGTGGGATTTTTAGGTATTTTTTAAATGTCCAGTTATAGTAAGAGGATTGATTTAGTTAGATCTTTATGAAAGCTTTTTTTTTTTTGTTTTTGCCTTTTTTATATTAGAAAACTGAAAATGTCTTCTAGTTTTGTATTCAAAAATGTTTTGCTGAGAATAAGTTTTTCCTCCAAAAATGTGCTATGCTAATAATTTTTTATTCAAAGATGTATTGCTGTTAATATTTTCCTTCAAAAATGTTTATTTTTCTATAAAAGTCTAATTTTATGTATATATTTGTATAAAAGTCTATTTTTATACTTTCATAGTGTGTTGATCCTAGTTTAAGGGTTAACTATTTGCCCATAGCTGGGACCTGATAACAACAACAATTAAGAGGTGGTCCCATGCTCCTCACAGCCTCCTAATCAGAGACCTTGCTGACGGATGGAGTTTACGTCATGCCCAGGACCACTATGCTTATGGGAGGCAGAAAGCTGTCTCTCAGATGAGTAAAGTGAAACTAAAGAAGGAGCTCACTTAAATATTTTCCATGAAAACAACGATAGAGAGACGATAGGATATAAATGTTGCGTCTATGAGTAGAAAGCTGTAGAAGAAAAAATGTCTTCCCTTACAAAACCGAAAAAAGGATTCTTTTCTTTGCGCGAAAGCTGAAGGAGGAAAATTGAGCAGTGGCAGCCTGTTATAGAAGAAACCTTGATAACCATGATAGTAATAACCGATAGCCGTCACCTGATATCTTGCTAACGACACACCACAAACTCTCCGTTTTATGCTCACTGTTTATCTTCTATCTTAACGCCAGCTTTGGGCTTCAAAACACGCCGACTGCACCTCTGCAGTAGCATAACCCTACCAATGAGGCGTCCTGGATATGATGATAAATTACATCCGGGAGCACGGCCTCTATTCGGGAAGATTTAACCAACTCTTTATTACTAATCTTTGCAGGCTTACTCTGACCCAGGATTGTTACCTGATCGGGTTTCAGCTATGGAAAATAGTTAATCCCAAAATGGGGTTAAAACACTATCAAAGTATAAAAATATATTTTTATAGTAAAATTACCGGCAATATATTTTTATGTTTAAAGATATCACCACTAAATTCTATCTATCTATCTATCTATCTATCTATCTATCTATCTATCTATCTATCTATCTATAGGTGTGTGTGTGTGTGTGTGTGTGTGTGTGTGTGTGTGTGTGTGTGTGTGTGTGTGTGTGTGTGTGTGTGTGTGTTTATGGCAATAAATATTTTAGGAAAAAATATTACCAGCAGTACATTTTGCAAAAGAAATTACTAACGTTCCCAAAAATTGAAATTTCGACATTACATCCTTACAGGACCCATAAGGTGATTGTATATAACAACAAAGTAACAAACAAACTAATCTACTCTAAAAAGAACGTCGGCATTAAGTAAACCATTAAGATTGATATGTCTTAAAATAAAATGTACCTACACACACTCTGTACTAAAATGGGAGCTCTCCTTAGTGTATATTGCCTTTCAGTCAATTCGATCATTAAAAATTTAAATTCAGTATTAATCTTTAACGTCTATTTTCCTAAAACCCGTTCTTTTGTTGTCGTTTATCTTTACAAATATTTTTTGACACTCACTAACCACTTTCATCTTTGTTTCTTTATCACTTTGTTTTGATGAGAATAATTAAAGCAATCTTCATGAAATGCAGGAAGTATTCCCGGAGATAAAAGAATTAAAAACATATTACATAGGCAAAAATAAATTCTAATTATGAAAATATAGGGAAAATTAAAAATACTTCGATTTAGCATTTCAAAAAAATATAAGAAAACAATTGCCTTATTCTTTGCGGTAGGAATTTGTTTTCAAGAGAATTTCGATTAATCCCCATTCCGCAAGTTACGGTAACAAATATCCATTAACCTTAAAGCTATAAAGGAAAAAATAAAACTTAATCAATATAAAACAAATCACTATATAAAAGTAGAAAATGAAAATGAAATCTGTTCAATTCAATATTAAGTGGGAAAGACGCCTAGACAAACTTTTTGTATCTACTCTACTTCTATGTTTTTCCTATTTTTTTTTTGTTTTTGTTGTGTGTGTTATGGAAGGAACGCGTCGAGGGTGAAAATTGGCTTCGGTATTGGTAAATCAGTTTCTTTCCCGTCTATCTTTAATTCGGATATTGTGAGTGTTACCTGCGGCCATACTACGTATTGTGTCTCTATTTCTAAGTGGCCAACGCCACATCCGCCATTTTGAACTGGTGAATGGACAGTTCTTTCCTCTCGTCCATTTTTCATTGAATGGCGCTGGCTTCGTTCCGTGATAGAAATTTATGCAAAGAGGAAAGATAATAACAGTGTAACAACAACGTAAAAGATTGTAAATAGAAACCAGAAAATAAAAACGCAACGAATAAGACAGAAGACAATTTTGAAGAAAGATCAGAAACAATAAACACATTGAGAAACAATTGTTGCTGATAACGAAATAATTATTATGTTGACGGAAAATCATTGTTTTTAATTTACAGTGAGGCTTGTCGTTCGTATAAAGACAAACGTGATAAGTCTAGAGATAATATAATATAAATGGTGATAAAATGATGAAAGATACACAACAAATGAGTGACAACATGCAGATAAAACGTGTGAGTTAGTGATGAAAACATTTATTATGTAATAAAGATAGACATAGATTATCGAAAAAGCAAGCGAAGAAAGTAATTCATGGAAATTTAGATAAATTATCGTAAAATATGTGACGATTAGAACGGAAGTGAAAGGGTGTGAGAGAATAAACACAAAAATGAACAGACAAGAACAAATACATTTTTAAGTCATTGGCTATGCGAATTTTTGTGAAAGAAAGGAAAATGAAAGAGAGAGAAAATACAAAAGACTGACGCGTAAGAGGAGGAGAAAAAAGTAAAGAAACAAAATAAAAGAATGAAAAAGATAGCAGAAAGAATGAGAACGAAAAGAAGAGAATAAAAAAACACAAATACATTGTTTTTAAGAAAGATTTACTTTTAGCATCTCCATCTTCAATTTTACTCACAAATCTCCTTCTTCTCTCGCAACCTCTTTCGTATGAAACAAAGAAAAATCGTAAATTATATAAGCAAAAATAGATTAATTGACTAAGAGAAAGCATTAGCTATTCTAGACTCAGTTAATCAAATTCATGGCCCATTCATTCATTACAATCAACACAAGAACACATCCATCACAATACAATCCAGCATATACCTCAATACTACATATTCCCACATATTCACTACAAGAAAACCCACAGCATAAAAATAACTTTCCGGAAATATATATATATATATATATATATATATATATATATATATATATATATATGCACTGTTAAATATAAGAGACAATGAATGTCCTTTGTGTTTAATCATGAGCCGTTCTAAACATAGTATTTTGGCTTTAATTGTAGGGTTATTAGAGACTATTGCTTTAAATATTTAACGGTGTTTTATGTCAACACAAGATAAAATCGTCGCTGATGGTGGATGTTTTTGTGTTACCGTCCTTATAACCTTTGTGAAGATGGCTCATGTGAACCAAAAGCTTAGAACCAAGTTAATAAAAAATTATCCAAATGTTGGAGAATTTTTGTCTTTATTTTCAACTGAAATTAAAGCCAAAATACGATGTTTAGAACGGCTCATGATTAAACATAATAGACATTCATTGTCTCTTACATGTAGCAGTATATGTTTAGAAAATTATTTGCTGCCTCGATACACTACATTATATATATATATATATATATATATATATATATATATATATATATATATATATATATATATAATGAAATGAGAAGAGATGAACACAGAAAATAAAATATAAAATATAAAATAGTATGCAAACTAAAATAAACAAATGTTAGTAGGACACACCCACCCGCCCATAAAAATAACAGTTGTCTCTGTATTCTTGTTTATAGAGAAAAATCAGTAGCACACTCATTAATAGAGAGGGAAAGTTCAAAACAATCCACGGAGATAGGAAAATCAAAGGCTGATTTAATCGGGATGAAAACAAAGGTCCAAAGACAAATTGTGGATGTTTGGAATATCGACATGGATCATAACAAAAAACAATGACGGAAACAGGCAAGGAAAGACACTTACTCATATTAACCAGGTAAATCAAGAGAGCCAAACGTAATTATAGGTGGGTACCACAGAGAGTTCAATGAGAAACACGATACGTTTCACCTCAGAATACGGGGATGACACATTGTCGCACCCGTATGCGAGATCCATGGAAACGAAATGTTCGAGAGCGATACGAGCTTTTAACTCGTCGACATTATTCCAGAAAAGGTGGACCTGAGGACAATGGTAGAAAGCATGCGAAGTGATGGTAAGGCAAATGAAGACTTCCCAAACACTCCCTTTCAAAATCGAGTCTTCTGTCAACGGGTAGCATAGGAACGCCGAACACGACTTATGTCCGTGACTCGGCAGGTGTAATATTCCTATCCCCCATGACATCGACGTTGGCACAGACACATCTGTTGACCTTATTCTTGCGTCGACACCACAAGAGAGAGGAAAAATTGCTTGCTTCTCTTCTTACGGTCCCTAAAGGGAGGGAGTATAGACATTTGATTAACACGGTCTAGATCGTCACATCTACATTCTCTAGGATCGTGCGAACCAGATGCAAATTTCCCTGAATTATTCTGCCCGTCACAGCGCTGGTCTACTCGGGTCCTAACATAATCTCGGCAATTGGAGTAGATAGATCTATCTATCGCCCGGTTCACACTCCACCCACGTCTATTGAACAGGTTAAAAGGCCCATCTCTTGTTCCCTGTTTAGGATGTGGTTTCCGGCTTTCTCTTTTCCAATCTTTTCACTATTACGTAGCCCCCTGCACATCAGTGGCGTTACCGCCTTGCACGGGGTGATACGATTAAAAAAAAAAATGACTGCAAACGTTATTTTGGGATTTTGGCCCAAATTTTCAACTGTGTTTTGCAGAGTTAAGAGACTGTAATAATCTAAATCCCGCCCATTAAGGGTGTTCTTTTTCAATGGCGTGATCATGCCCCTGGAGAACCGATGGAATACCTACCCTCACGAGAACCAGTTTTTGAACTTGACCATAAAAATTGTCACAAAAATATGCGACAGTCTTAATTACAATTCATAGGCTAAACCAGAAAATCATGGAGAATTGACGTTGCAGACCTTCTTCAATGCAACGTAGACTTTGTACTCCGTGGTCTCACTTTTACAGCCAGCCGCTTTAATCGGCGAAAGCTGAGGAAGCCCAACCAAATAGCTGGGAAACATTTCTTCTCAGAAACCAGGTTTCTCAGTAAACCGGCTCTCGAAATTCCATTAAAACATCTTGCATAAATCCTTGGTCGACCTCAGAGTACTACCTGCATTTCTAAAGCATATCTTTACGAAATCCTCCATTCTCCGCCCGGAACCGATTATCCTATAAGAGTCAGCTCTATTTAGAGAGTTTCATAGTCTATATTCGTTGATGAAAAACCTAATCTTATTATTATGCGGGAAGTAAGGAAGCTCTTAGCCTCGTTGTTATAAGAAACGTCTTTCTTGATTGGCGAAGCAGGGACGGATTCTGACTTGGTAGATTCCATGATCCTCTCTATTCTACTTCGGCCAAACCTTTGTTAACGATTTGGTTCTTTTTTTTCTTTTTTTTGGCTTCTCACTTTTTAGAGACGAAAATCGAAGCATGTCTTTCACCGCCATAATGCAACTATGTTGCTGTAGTTATTGTTACTGCTGCTGCTGTTGCGTTTCAAGATGTTGCTGTGTTTGCTGTTGTGGCTCACGTTGTGGCAGGGTTGCTGCAGCAGTCGTTCCGGATGATGCTGCTTTACTTGTTGCTTGAAAAGCCATGTAAAATGAATAGAAAAAAGCCATGCAGAAAGAATAGAAACGAAAAGTCATGCAAAAAATCAAAAAGAAAATCCAAGGAAAAATAATGAAAAAGACACCCATGCAAAAAGAATAGTAAAGAAAAGCTATACATAGAAAAAAGCCATGCAAAAAGAAAAGAAAAGAAAAGAAAAGCCATGCAAAATAAATAGACAGGAAAAGCAATGCAGAAGAAATAGAAAGAAAAAACCATGCAAAAAGAATAGAAAAGCAAAGCTATGCAAATTAAATAGAAAAAGAAGCCACGCAAAAAAGAAACAAAGAAAAAAAGACGTGCAAAAAATTAGAAAATAAAAGCAAAGCAAAAAGAATACGAAAGAAAATCCATGCAAAAATAAAATAAAAGGAACACAATGCAAAAAAAAAGAGAAAAAAAAGCCATGCAAAAACCCATGTTTTAGAAAAGAAAATTCCATACAAAAAGAATAGAAAAGAAAAGTCATGCAAAAATAAAAGAAAGAAAATTCCATGCAAAAAGTATAGAAAAGAAAAGCCGTGCAAAAAGAATGTAAAAGAAAAGCCATGCCAAAAAGTAATAGAAAGGAAAACGCATGCAAAAAAATAGAAAAGAAGTGCCATGTAATAAGAATAGAAAGGAAAATCCATTAAAACAGAATAGAAAAATAATGCCACACAAAAAAAATGAAAACGAAACTCCATGCAAAAAGAATAGAAAGGAAAACCAATACAAAAAAATAAAAAATAAATGCCATGCAAAAAGAATAAAAAAGAAAACCCACGGAAAAAGAATATGTTGTGGAATACAGACTCACCTCAACATGGACTCACCCACTGCTATATTAATAGGTGTGTGATAGCAGTGGAGGGATCCGACTGTAGCACTGTGCGCGTGACCGCAGTCGAATACCTAGGACTATGCTGGATTCGTAAGCTCTACTTTACCGTACCTTCTTCTTTGTAACCTTTTCCCTAAATACATTTTTCTTTAACCTACACTTCGTGTTCCGTGTTATATTTCCGTGGACCCATTTTTGGCTCCACGTCAGAATATAAAAGGAACCCCATGCAAAAAGAATATAAAAGAAAAAACCATGCAAAACATATTATAAAAGAAAAGCCAGGCAAAAACCTTTCAAATGAAAAGCCATGTCATAAGAATAGAAAATAAAATCCACGCAAAAAGAATGGAATATAAAATCCATGCAAAAAAATAGAAAGGAAAGTCCTTACAAAAAGAATAAATAAAGAAAAAACATGCAAAAAGAATAAGAAAAGAAAAACCATGCAAAAAGAATAAAAAAAGCCTTTCAAAAAGAATAGAAAAGAAAATCCATGGAAAAAAGTATTGAAAAGAGAAGTCATTCGAAAAAAATAGAAAGAACCAAGAATATGAATAGAAGGTAAAGAAATAATATGGTGCAAATGAATCACCAGTAAAAGTAAAACATTAAAAAATTAATAAATCACTGGCTGAATGAATTTCTGAAACTGAAGAAAAGAAAGAAGAAAGAAAGAAAGAAGAAAGAAAGAAAAAAATGAAAGAAAGAAGAGGTTCATGAGAAAGATATATTAAGAAAGAAAAAGAAAGTGTAATAATGAAATGTGTTAAAAGAGAAAGAGCAAAAATAAAAGACAGAAAGAGCGAATTGAAACGTAAATGAAATGCATGATGAAAACAATTGAAGAAAGGGAAACAATTAAATTGGTAAAAAGAAAAAAGAAAGAAAAATGCCAATGAAATGCAGAAAAATATGAAAAAATAGAAAAAGAAAGCGTATCAAAGAAAAGGGTAAAAAAAAAAACAGAATGAAAAATGTGTGAAAGAAAGAACGGCGTGTAAAATGATGAAATGCACAGAAGAAAAAAGTGGGAACGTTTAAAAAGAAAGAAAAAAACAGAGAATGAGAAAGAATTTTGTTTAAAGCAATATATTGCCATGAATAAAAATGAAAAGATAGAAAAGAATTGGGACAAAGAAGATAAAAAAAGAATGGAAACGTTAGAAAGAAAGAAAGACGTGTCAAGCCAGTGAAATACAGAGAAGACAAAAAGAAAAGATAGAAATGAAAGTCAGGCAATGAAAAGGGCGAGAAAGAAAGAAAGACAGAAAGAAAGAAAGAAAGAAAGAAAGAAATAAAGAAATAAAGAAAGGTGTTTGAAGCCAATGAAATGCAGGGAAGAAATAATAAGAAGAGACGTAAATAAATTAGGACAAGGAAAAGGGTAAAAAAGAAAGAAAGAAAGGCCTTTGAAGACAATGAAGTGCAGGGAAGAAATAATAAGAAAAGACATAAATACATTGTGACAAAGAAAAGTGCTAAATAGAAAGAAAGAATGAAATAAAGAAAGGTGTTTGAAACAAGGAAAATAAGAAAAGACCAAATTAATTTGGAACAAAGAAAATGGTAAAAAGAAGAAAGAAAGAATGAAAGAAAGAAAGGCTTTTGAAGGCAATGAAATGCAGAAAAGAAATAATAAGAAAAGACAGATAAATAAATTTTGACAGGGAAAAGAGTAAAATGTAACAGAATAAAAGAGAAAAAACAGAAAGCAAGAAAAAAAGTTGTGACGTGCAAAATCAAATAAATGCAGAGAAAAAACAAGAAAATATAAAAAAAACTGGTAAAGCAATTGTGTTAAATTTATAATAAAGAAATTGAAAACAAAGACAGAAAGAAAAGACGTGTAAAGCCAATGAAATACAGATATGAAAGATAGCAAATGATAGAAATAAAATCTAGACAATAAAAAGGGTGAAAGAAAAGAAAAAATATAGGATGGAAAAATGACGTATAAAGTCAATCAAATGAAACGAAAAAAAGATAGGCAAATTTAGAAAGACTAAAATGTGAAAAATAAATAGTCAAATTGAAAGAAAGAAAGAAAGAACAAAGATACAAAGAAAAGAAAATATATAAGTCACTGAAACACAGAAAAGAAAAAGAAAAAGATTTAATGAGATCAAATGCAGAGAATGAAATGCAGAGAAGAAAAATGAGAACATATAGTAAAAGAATGTGTGACAATAACATAGATAAAAAAATAGAAAGAAAAAGAAAGCATAGAGAGCAAAACGTAAGAAGCAAATGAAATGCAGTGAAGAAAAATATAAAAGATAAAAAGAAAGTTGGTCAAGTAAAATGGTGAAAAAATAAAGGCATAAAGAAAAAGAGAGAAAGAAAGAAAACGTAGAAATACAAAGAAATTGCAGTGAAGAAAGCAAAATTGAAAAAAATATGGAAAATTGAAAATAGAAAAAAATATAAATGATAGAAAGGAAGATGTGCAAAGAAATTGAAATGCAGAAAAGAAAAAATAAGAAATTATCGAATAAGAAAATAAACTACCGAATAATGAAAACATTAAAAAAATGAGAGAAATAAAAAAAATAAAAAACCAATCAAATTCAACGAACAAATGTGCAAAGAGAGAAAAACAAAGAAATTGATGAAACATAAAGAAATACATTAGAAAAATACTTGTAAAGGCAATGAATTGCAGAGAAGAAAAAAAAGCAGGGTAAGGAAAGAATAAAAGAAAACAGATAGCAAGAAAGAAAGAAAATAGAAAGAAAGAAAGAAAGAAAGAAAGAAAGAGAGAAAGAAAGAAGGGCTGACGTGTAAAGCCAAATACAGAGAAGAGAAAAATAAGAAAATATAGAAAAAGAAAGCGATAAAAGAATATGGCTAAAATAAGAAGAAAGAAAGAAAATTATAGAATTGAAAAAAGAAAGAAAGAAAAACGAAGAAACTCGTTGAAATGCACAGAAAAACAAATAAGAAAAGATAGAAAAAAAAGAGGGAAAAGGATAATGGTAAAAAGGGAAAAAAGAAATAGAAGAAATGTTGAGTTTGAGGTTTGTTTAATGGCCTATCAACACCTCTGTGGGTTATTTAATGCCAAAAAGATGGGGGTTTAAGGTATGTTTGTAATGTTCTGTTATAGTGAGAAGGTTGATTTAGTCAGGTTTTAATGAATTTTTTGTTTCTATTCTTTTTTTTATTTTAGAAAACTGAAAATGTCTTCTAGTTTTCTATTCAAAATGTTTTGCTGAGAAAAATGTTTTTTTCAAAATGTGTTATGGTAATAATTTTTTCTTCAAAAAGATATTCTTGGTGATATTTTTCCTCCGAAAATATTTTTTTTTTATCAAAGTCTATTATTATGTATATATTATGATAAAAGTATATTTTTGTACTTTCATTGTGTTTTGAGCCAAGTCTTGGGATTAACTATTTGCCCACAGACTGGAACCTAACAGGTGCTACCACTCCGTGTCAAGCTGGACATGGGAAAAACAGAAATTAATAGGTGGTTCCACGCTCCTTACAACCTCCCACTCAGAGGCCTTGCTGCCTGATGGAGTTTACTGTCATGCCCAGAACCAAAGAAAACCTGTAAAGTCAGAAAAATGTGAAGAAGAAAAATAGGAATAGATAGAAAATGAAAATAGGACAATGACATGGCTAGAAAAATATAGAAAGAAAGAAAAACTGTAGAATGAAAGAATTTTGTGTCAATCCAATAAAATGTAGACAAAAAAATTAGAAAAAAGTAAGTGGATAGAAGGAAAAAGTAAGGATAGAATGAAAACAGCTGATGAATAAAACGATACAAGAAGAAAGAAAAAAATAACCGAAAGAATGGAAAGCAAGAGAAAACACACAACAAAAGAAACAGTTGATAAAACATATTTTACCGAAAATTATGTGAAAAAACAGATTAAAAAACATAAATAAAAAAGAAAAATTATATAGATAAATATGAGGAGAATCGAATTCTATTTTGTCACACTTTTTTCTACTCAATAGTATTTGATAATACAAAAAAGGAAACCAAATGAAAAAATGTAACAAACTTACAATGAACATTGAACGCTAGCCGCTAAATTGCAAGAATTCATGTTTTTCGAGGAAAAAAAGCCCTCGTGATTCTCTGAGTAAGAATTTAAAGTTATTCACTTTCAATAAATTGCTATCTTTGCTCTACTGAGTAAAAAACTAAAGTTTTTTTTGTTATTCAAAGAAAAAAAAATTCCATTTGAATTAAATTGAATTTTTATTCGGGTAATCCTAAAAAAAAGACATGTATAAACATGGATGAATTTAAATTTACCATACTCAATTTTCTTAAGATTCAGCTTGAATAGCAAAATCAACCGTAGCTTAAATGACAAAAAAAGCAACTTGAAATTCAAAATCAAATTGAAAAAAAAGTCTTGAATTTCAAAAACAAAATGAAGTCAGAAATCAGAAACTCGAAGAAATTCTACTTCAAAGTCAAGAATAGCAAAGAAACTCGATTCAACTGGCAAACTGGAGACAAATTAATAAAAACGAAAACGCGTTCTCTCAAAATACGATGCGTGACGCAATAGACGCGTTTACTCATTCTCCAAACGAGGATATAACCTTTGTTTTCTATTTTAAAAGATTGGAAGATTTATACGACACAGATTGTATAAATTGGTCCGACACTAAGAAAGTTCGCTTTCTTTATCAAACACTTGGCACTGCAGAGCACAACAAATTTGTGAATTACATTTTACCTCGTACAACAAGCGAATTACAGTAAGAAGTTTAACCACATCAGTGAACATCATTTCGCATGTTTTACGGCGTAAACGTAATTTTTAGTCCTAAAAGTTCACGCTTTCATAAGAGATGAAAATGTATGAATTTGACCAGAAAACCTACTGAAGATTTTTCTACGTCCGGGTCGGTCGTACAAATGTATTGGAACGGCTTCAAATTGTCAGAATTGAGTGCAAATAATTTCAAGTGTCAGATATTTGTTCAGGGACTTGTTTCAGCGGAAGTCACTGAAATTAGACCTAGAGTTCTGCATAAATTGAATAAATTTAAAAATGAGCCAAAATTTACTCTTCAAAAAATAGGAGAGGACTGTCAGAGGTTGGTATGCATACGCTAAAATTCGAAAAATATTGAGTAATCTGGCAAAGCTCACATAAGAAATGTCGCCGAAAGAAAAACATATCGATTCTCCTCTGAAATCTAACAAATCACAAACGAAACAATACAACTTACTCCCTAATCCGTGTTTTAGTTGTGGATTATTACATTGGTATAAACACGTTCTTACCGGAATAAAAAATGACTAAATTGTAGCCGTACCAGGCACAAGAGCTCAAATTGTCGAACGAGAAAACAGGTTAATATCTACGTAAAAATCACTAAAACAAATGGACAAAATAGGGTAAACATTAGGAAATACGTGCAAGTACCAATCCGAAATAGAAATATTAAAATGCAGTTGGATTCTGGTTCTGATTTAGCAATCATAAATCTACAGACTTGAAAAAAGTTGGGAAAACCAACCTTATTAGGAACTAATAAAATGGCCAGGTCCGTGACAGAGGCGGAAATCAAGTTTATTGGAGAACTTATTACTAAACGTAATATTTCAAGGAAGGACGTTAAAATTAAAAACATCTGTATTAAAAATTACAGAAAATTTATTTAGCATCGACTTGATGGAAAAATTTAAGTTGTGTGACATGTCAATTATATTAATTTTGAGAAAAACTCGAAAGTCTGACCACCAAGGCAAATAAAAAAAAAACTTTGTCGGGAGGGGGGCTTGGTCAGTGTAACTAGGTGACAGCAAAATTAGAGTTAAAATATGACGTTCAGTCAATGCTAAGGAAAAACCTAATGTGACATTTGCCTCTTTGCCAAAAATAAATGACGAACTCGACTGACTAGAAAAACGGGTGTCTTGTCGAAAATCGTGTTCAGGCAATGGATCCAACGACCGTCTTTGTGAACAATTCAAACGTTATATTAAACTTCCTGTTGTGTGTTCTGAAAGTCCCTTAGGTACGTTTGAAAAAAATGTTGGCGAATCAGTTGATAGAAAACGTCTGGAGATACCGAAAAGTTAGAACCAAGGTTGCATAATCGACTGACTTTGAAATGAAAATATTTAAAAGCTTTACATTTTATATATATTGAGCACGTTTTAATACAACTGTATTGGTCTAATTTAATTCTAACTAATAAATGCTTAATAGTAATTACATATATTACCATAATCATTAACTACCTGATGAGATATTGTTCTGTCAATTCCGAAACAAAATGTAAAATTTTGTAGTAGCTTGTAGTTTGTACATGTTTTAAAGCATTATATATATATATATATATATATATATATATTATTTTCAAATAATCTTTAAATAAAATCAATATATATGTATATATATTGACTTTATTTAAAGATTATTTTTATAGATACTTATAAATTGAGTAGATGTTTTGCATTGTTGTTATTATTAAACATTATGTTAATTTACATGTACTGGCCTGAATATTTGAGAAACCTTTCAGGAAAATATGCATCCTCCGGCAAGACTCGAAACTGCGTCCCCTACAGAAAACCGACATTAGATCTGACATGTCTTACAAGGGTCTGCCACTTAGAACCTCCTGATTAGGCAAAGCCTCAATAGCGCTTTTAAATATGCATTTTTCCCGATTCTCGAAGTATACATATCTGCGCCGATTTGTATTCTAATGAAAACAAAAACAATTTACTTCGGAATATTTACTAAATTTGTACTCTGGAAATTTTACTAAATTTGTTACGAAATTGATTAAATCCAACATAAACGTAAAATATGTCAGAATTACGTTATTTCTTAACAGATTTGGTAAAATTTCAATAATATATATGTATGTGCTTGTGTACGTATGTGTATGTGTAAAAAATGCATTTACGCGCTCACATCCTAATTGAGCGCTATAGAGGAATGATAGATTTGAAAAACAGTAGCTACTCAAGATTCTACCCATCGTTCATTCAGTAATGAATTTGAACACTCTTAGCTACTGGCGTATGTTACACTGTATATAACACGCAAAAAGTCCGTATACTTTTACCGTGCGCCCATAGCTCTGTGGTAGAATCGCCGGGTTTCAATCCTGGCTAGAAGAAATCGGATGTCTAAGTGTACTGATGAGCTGTAATACAGCAAAACAGGTCTGTCTGCGGATGAATATATATATATATACTATTATTATTATTATTACTATTAGTTTTGGGTTATAATTAAATTAGACCATTATTCAGGTTTATTAAAAAACTGTTCAATACAATTATATTGTACAACTTTTAAATAGTTTTAATTTGGAAATTAGTTTTTCCACAATGTAGGTTTAAAACATTTTGATATCTTCAAACGATTTAAAATAACTGATTTTTCGATTTTCAAACGTACAAACTGGGATCTTTTTTACAAACGCGCGATTATAATTTTTAAATAACCGAACATTTTCAAAACTAGTGAGGAGTTACATATGGATCTTAAAACACTTTCATTCATGTTTTAAAAACAGGTGGAATAATCACAAATACGCATTTAAACTGGAAACATAAAAAAAGTACTAAACTGACTTGCGACTTGTGGAATTTAAAAGTGAAAAATCGAAAAGGCCCTGATATAACTTAGTGTATAGTAAAAAATGCTACACCATACAACGCTGGTGATGTTTGCAGATTGATCCAGGATGAAAAGTTAGCCATTATACTGTGACCAGAACAAAAAAAAAATAGTGAATGAAAAATCAGAAGTAATGTCCAGATGTAATTACCCCTATAGATACATATTAAATTCATAAAAGCATTGATGAAAGTGTTTTAATATCCTTATATGAATCGCCTGAATATTGCAAATGGTTGAAACCTAGGTCGCGGAAATATTTCATTTCTAAATGAATACATACATATAAAGGAATGTAGTTTTAAGGTGTGCTATATTTATAGGATAATGTGCTCAATAGCAGTGACAGAGCGTACGAAAATACACGGGTAAACCTTGAAGTCAAAACTCAGAGGCAACAGATTGTTTCATGTTAGGCGTAATTATCAGGCCAGTAGAGGATTGGATCTAGCATGAAACAGTCTTTCGCCTCTGAGTTTTGACTTCAAGGTTCACTTTTACACACAAATACATTGAAATATCTATCTATCTATCTATCTATCTATCTATCTATCTATCTATCTCTCTCTCTCTCTCTCTCTCTATATATATATATATCAGCATGCGGTGTAGATAAAGAAGAATCTAAAGGAGTATCCTGTACATACAGTGAGAGGATAACTCTTTGAGGGAGCTCTAAATATATATGTATATAAATACATATAGAGCAAACATGAGAGAAATTATGGAAGGCACGTTATTTCATGGTAAATCGGATGTATAGTCCTATTTCAGGCGAACCATCATCAGCTTTCGTCTTTATTATACAAAGGATTTTACACGATTCGCGTAATAATACACAATAAAGACGGAAGCTGATGATTGTTCGCCTGAAGTAGGTCTATAACTCAGATTTACCATGAAATAACGTGTCTGCCTTAATTTTACATATATATATATATATATATATATATATATCAGCTTAGCTGAATGGTGACTATCTGCTTTCCCCTTAACCGATCATTAGATATTTTTCTGCTGATAGATTAATTGACAGATTCCCTTGATTGCAATGTATATTGGCAAAGTATACTTTTCTGTCCATAGATATTTATTTGCCGATAGAAACATCTGTGACTGATGAAATCTTATTTGACATGAGATAATTTCTTTTTTGTGTTTATTAACGTTTTTTTTCCTTAGCAGAGACTGAAAAACAAATAGTAAAATTTCATGTTATAATCTCTTGTCTTGTTTGTAAACATCGTCTTTTCTGTCAAAGAAAGAGAAGATGTTTTTGGTTTAATACCTCAATTTTTATAACTTTGAAGTGACTTTGTTTGGGTTCGTCTCCGGTTCCTTATATTTTGTTCTTGTTTTATATTTTGTGGGAGCGAGGGTTTTACTTTACGTATGTTTTACATTAGACTAATTTATATATATATATATATATATATATATATATATATATATATATATATATATTGATTTTATACCAAAGTCGCATTTCCTTTTGTTCAAAGCTAAACTCGCACTCACAACATATGCTTGTCTATAAAATCGACAAAGCAATTGTAAAAATAACAGAGAAGAAAGTAAAAGAAATGGTCTGCACACAGCGCCAGTATTAATGGTCAAGGCCATACATATATATATATATATATATATATATATATATATATATATATATATATAGTCATCCACAAACAGATCTGTTTCGCGGAATCACAGTTCATCAGTACGGTTAGATTCAGATTGTTTTTAACCCGGGACTGAAACTCGAACGAATTATCGTCAGTCGGCGATTCTACCTCTGGGCTATGGGAGCTCGGTAGAAGAAGCAGACTTTTACCGTGTATATTATCATTATACACGCCCAATATCCAGAGTGCTCTAATTCATTACTGAATGAGCGATGCGTATGTATATTCAAATTTTACATTTAGTTAATATTTATTTCAACATGTCTACTAGAGACATGTATTGTTCAACACTAGTCGGGCGTAAAATGAAGAAATTCTAATATACAGGGTTAGGAAAGATAAAGAAGGTTTAAGTAAATTTCTTCAGGAAAAAGCCAAGAAAAGGAGAGAGGTGGATAATATAGGCACACATCTTTGAGTAATGAAAGGTAGCAGTTCTCACAAGAGGTCAAGGGTAGCTGGTAAGTATAAACTTAAGCGTATCCAAATTTAAATTTTAAACAATTTTAAAGAAATAGGCTTACAATATATTAATTAAATTGGAATAGTAAAATATTTAAAAATCTACCACGATGCTAATTAATTTGTTAGATTGGTTAAAAAGTAAATTCTGACATTGATATTTTAATATCCTAATTTTTTCTACTAAGCACAGATCACATTAGTATTTCTCTGTATTTCTGAAATGCGGTAGTATTTACAGGATTTACATTATTTGGACTGTTGCCCTCAGCTTTGTTGCCATTTGTACGACGTTTTCTTAAGGACACATGGACCAGTGGATGTAGACGTTGGTTAGTTTCTGTGACTTGACCCAAAGAGTTGTGTGTTCAATACCAGTCTACAGTAGTGGTGAACGAGTAACTTGCAGGGTGATACGGAGATAACCCATAACTTCCAATCCAGAATTTACGCAATGAATGAGCATGATATACCGCAGTTATTGTAATAAAGAATTTCGGTTCGAAATTCCTAGCACCTGCAGAAGTCCGTATTGAACAACGTCCGAAACCTCGTACAAAGATGAGGACAATAGTCCGAATAATGTAAAAACTGTACAGATTACATTTCTCACTCAGAATATTAGGAGTATGTACTGAGCCTATTAATTTCTAATCTATATGGGGGCTTAGGCCTTTATCTCTCAGTTCCATTTAGTTTCGGGAAATGGTTGTCTAACATTTTTATTTAGAGTTGGCAAAAATGTGCTTACGTGAATAAAATCTTTGTTTACAAATCTCCGCCGAAATTCCGATGTATACGTCATGCTTTTCCTTGCCCTCTTTATGGGAGGTGGTAGCTTGGTATATCAATTTCGTAGATCCACATTTATCTTCAACCGGACAGTTTTCCATGGATCTGCAATTGCAGAAGTGTACAATACCGGTTTTAGTACTAGTTTCATAACAGTGCTTTAGAACTTGATTCTTATGGGGGACTGATAATATTGTACATATTAGTACTGCAGGAATTGTTAATCTTCATCGTTTCTCTATTAAATATTTCATTTAGTGTTTTAATTTTTATGAAACTGATTATTTAATAATATCAGAAATAACTGTCCAATGTTAATATTTGATGGGCTACAGAAAGGGGATGTGGGTTAAACCATATAATGTTTATTTTTTTTTTTTATTTTAGTCTTTGGCAATTCAGACTTGCTAGCGGGTGGGAAGAAATCGAATTTATCTTTATAGCCGCTACTCTAGAGGGCTTATATATATATATATATATATATATATATATATATATATATATAACCAATTCTTTATTCTTGGAGCGAAAGACCAAAGTCTTTTCACTAAAAACTTTCAGGCAAACATTACGCATAATAATGTGGATCCAAAATGCAGATGCTGTGATAAATACCAAGCAACAATAGACCATCTAATCGCAGGATATTCTGTGCTTGACACAAATTAATATAAAATTCACGATAGAGTGGGACAATATTTACATTGGACAATGTACAAACACTATGGAAAATATGTAAACAAACACCACGCAACTCCGGTTACAGAAATAGAAGATGTCATCATTCTATGGGATAACACCATCTGCACAGACATAAAAATTGAAGCAAATAGACCGGACATTATTGTTAAAAACCAGAAAGAAAAATCTTGCTTAATAATTGATATGGCTTGTCCAGCGGATTGTAACATAGCAACGAAGGAATTCGAAAAACTACCAAAATATAAAGACCTGGAAATTGAAATAGAAAAAAATGTGCAAATTGAAAACAAGAATCGTGCTAGTAACAGTAGGTGCACTTGGAATGATAAAAAACGGAACAAAATAACACATTGAAAGAAACCCTTGAAACCCCAGCTTAAGAGATATACAAAAAATTGTCATGTTAAGTACAGCCCACATACTAAGGAGAACTTTGTCTATGTAATTTTAGGGATGTTAGTGGAGAGAAAAAAAAACATAAATTAGAGCCATAACAACACACCACGACCTGCCTTAGGTCTTCCTACGAACTTGGTAGGTAGTTCGAACATAGCAGGAATCGATATATGATGACAAATGACAACATAATAATAAAAATAATAGGCATTCTATAAAAAACGAACAAAAAAGAATCTTAAAAATATACCTGTAACTATAATAATTCTAACAATAAAAAAAACAAAAATAAAATATTTAAAAAGTTTTTGTGGTAAAATATTAATAGTACATTCTAGACTTTTCCCAAAATAAACATCTTTATAAGTTAAATTAATGTAAATTAATTTAATTTACACTAATTTAAATTTCAATAAGGACTTATCTAGACTATTTTGTATTTATTTTTATACCTGCATTTAAATATTAATTCATTACGCTGATTAAGGAGTTCCTTTGGATTATTATATTTTATATTCATCCATTTCTCCTCCATTTTTTGTATTCTTTGGGGTTCTTTTTAAATAAGCCAGAATCTTTTCGTAAATAAACATTACAAATGTCTATTCTAAATATGGACTTGTGAGCGTCTGTGCAAAATAAATTTTTGTGGGGCCTGGATATTTTGAGGATCAACTGTTGTACCATTTGGGTCTGACAAGCCACTATTATAACATCATTATGAGGTGAAATATGTATTACTCATTATATATATATATATATATATATATATATATATATATATATATATATATATATAAATTTAGTCTAACAAGGCAACAGATAATTTTCTAAATGTATATACTGTTAAATATAAGAGAAAATGAATGTCTATTATGTTTAATCACGGGACGTTTTAAACATCGTATTTTGGCTTTAATTTCAGATGAAAATAAAGTAAAAAATTGTCCAACATTTGGATATTTTTTCATTATAATGTTTGCTAATTTTTAATAAAATCCGTTCATTCTCACGGGTAATCTTTCGCGTATTACAATCAAAAGATGTCAGAAATGGGCTGTAAGGTTGACAGGTGTTATTTTAATTTATTTATTAAAGTACCCAAGTACTTTCAACCACTATCCGAGGTCATCTTCAGGGGTGTGAGTTATGATAACAAATGTAACCGGAAAACTGTGTTGCTAAAAATTACGATAAAATTTTATTGTAAAATATTTAACGATAAAATTTTATGCGATAAAATTTTATCGTAAAATTTTTAACGATAAAATTCTTAAAGATAGCGGATATCAATCATCCAGACTTAACTTTGTGGAAAAATTCAGGAGCTCAAAAAGAAAAAATAGAAACACAAAAATCATATGGTATAACGCTCCTTTTAATGAGTTAACTTTAAATTGGGACATAATTTCCTAAACTAACAGATAAGCATTTTCCCTAAAAATAACACTCTAAACAAAATCTTCAATAGGAATACAATAAAACTAAGCTATAGCATCCTCAACAACCCAGAAAAATAATTAAAGTACATAACAGTAAAATATTAAAAGCACAGAACAAAAAAACTTCAACACTAATACCAGTCCGCCCCATAATAACGACTTTTGTAATTGTAGAAACCCAAACCAATGCCCCATTCCTAATAAATGTTTAACGAAATCCCTGATATATATGTGTTCGATTTCGTTCATGGAGAATCCCAAAAATGATAAAATATATATCTGAAACACCATGAACGTATTTAAGAAGTGCTCATACAATCACCTTTCATCTTTCAATAACAAAGAAAAACAGAACATGATGTCTCTTTCCAAATACTTTTGGAAGTTCAAAAACGAAAATGAAATACCTAAAGTTAAATGGAAAATCTTCAAACAAGCAATAACATCTAAATCAATATAGGAACCATTTTTCCTTTGTCTTCAACAAAAAATTGAAATCATTAAATATATGAATAGCAACAAACATTAAACCAGAGGTAAGAAACCACAGTAAACTGCAAACACATTAAAGAACTAACCTTACAATCATGCTAAAAATACTACAAAAGCCAAAGCTAGGACCCCATTAGAAATGATAAAGCTTTATAGCATTAACAACACTCATACATCAAATTTTACCTATTACACACCACAAACTGTGATCTAATTTAAAGTCTTATAGAAAAAAGTATTTCCTAAATTTAAAATTAAGGTTAAATATACAAAATAAGATTAATTATAAAAACAGTGTTTAAATACAAAAATATTCTATAGTTGTACAAATAAACATTAAAGACAGGTCCAATCCCATTCCTCCGCACCCTTACAAATCCTTACTCTCCTCATCTACTAAACCCAAAGAATAAAGTCCAGCCAAGAGGCCATAAAGCTATAACCCATCTTCTAATGTTAAATCTGTATACAAAATTCCTGACACTTTCATTAATCAACTATATTGCCTACCCATCCCTCTTTTCAAAATTCTACCGGACAATTTACAAGACTTACTCCCTTGTCACTAACCCTCACCAATATCCCACACACAACTCGCCAAAGATAAGAAAAGAAGCTTTCCATTTCTTTCCACACCACTTCATGAGACATTGTAATTTCAATGTCGAAACAAAATGTACACTTTGTAGTAGATAAAAATAAATGTACATATTCTAAATTATAATTTACAATAAATATTCACAGCACTATATTATATATCGAGCACTGTTTTAAATTAATATTTTGGAAGTTGTTAATTGTAAAATATATATATATATATATATATATATATATATATATATATATTGTTAAACATTAATGTAAGATAAATTGACGAAATCGGATTTTTATATGCCTAATATATTGTTTGTATTTTCGTGGTGCTGTGAATATCAGCTCGGGAAGAAAAACCGGGAAACCGAGTTCGAATTTCAGTTGAAGTCCTTGCATTCACTTGCGCGCAAATACCCTTGGGAAAGGTATTAATCCGATTTTTTCTCCAGTTATGGGTGAAATAACGGAACTGATTGGGTTCTATAGCTTTGGCTGGCAACCAGTCTACCGTAGAAAGTAATGGCAACGTACTGTCGGATAATCTTCTGTCCAGTTTCGAGACATGATCGCTTAAGCGCGTATCACATATGGCACTTAACTGACTGACTTTTAAAGGATGCACCTTGCAGTGCAATGGATATCGTCTTGGAATGAGAAATCGGAGAGCCGAGTTCGAATTACAGTTGAATTCCTCGTATTAACTTACCCTTAGAAAAGATAGGAATCCATCTCTTCTCCTACCAACTATGGGGTGAACAGATGGACAGATTGGCTTCCGTAGACTTGGTTGACAACAAGTCTATCGCAGAAAGAAAAGGCAACCTAGTGCTGGAAAAATTTCTGGCTAGTAAGTCTTTCGAGACATGATCACCTAAGCGTTTTTCCCGTATGGCACTTAATTGAAGACTGAAATTTAAAACAGAAAAATGATATTGTCATCGTCAGAAAACAAGAGATCATTGCTGACAGATGGAATACATTCTAAGTTCAAGAGAAATATATTATTATTTCCATAAAATAGATGATTTTTTACTTTGTTATACAGATGTATATATTCATATATATTTTTATTTTTGGGTTGCTAAAAAATATCTGTAGTAGTTGTGAACAGTACTAATGTTATTGTCGCTTCTCCTACTCCGAAATTCACTTAAAATCGTTTCCCTGCGGTGTTAGTCAAGACAACCGAATATAAATTACATTACCTATCGCAAATAAACACCAGGCCGATATACAATATCACACGATCAGATGATTAAGCAGACCAGTTTTGGTTTGATTTGGAAGTTCTATTTCTAAACACATTGCCTTCAGCGTGGCCTCATAGTGCATCATCCACCCCCAAATTTTAGTAAGATGAAATGACAATGATTAAATCTATTCGAATGTGTAGGGGTCTATATAAGCAGGCAAGTTTAACTCACTGTGTTATTTCTTAAACGCTCAGATTTACAGATATCGATATGTATACTGTAGCTTACATTAGGTAAAACGCAGAATTTATGGTACATCCAGTGAGGATCAAAGTCTCTACTCAGTCGTAATTGATTTAGCGAAACAAGCTGGGCAACCATTAAATCACGTCAAAGTGACCCAATCGTGTTTGTGGAAAACACACTGAACATCAGAAAGAAAGTGATTTGCAGTGGTCAAGAATTAACGCAAGCGTTTATAAGCGAATACGGCTATTAACGCGTGTTTGTAAAAAGTAGCGTGTTTCAACCTTGTCACCTTATGTCACACTTTAAATAGTATTCCTGTCACACAGAAGCCAGGCATCAAAAATTATGCAAGTGAGCCTGTGCCTTCAACAATAAGGGTAAAATATTGATATCGATATGCCGTCTAAAATGAGGGCAACATATATATTGCTGTAACTTCTTTTGAGTACCATTTATTAAAACATAAGTGGAAAAAATAAAATTATGCAAACCACCTATCTATCTATCTATCTATCTATCTATCTATCTATCTATATATATATATATATATATATATATATATATATATATATAGTGTCAGCTTTTTTTCGTACAGAAAATTGAGTGTTTTTTTTTACTTGAAAGTATTGGAAAGGGGAAAGTGTTAGATAGAGAGAATAATGGATTTTTTTAGATAAGTTCATGTAAAAGGATTTTTTTAATGTAAGCAGAGTTGTGCGCCAGGTTTCTTAATTGCGTGGAGGTCCTGTTGTATATTTGTTGAGCTTTTTGTTTATGCGATGTAATAAAACTGTGTTGGAAGTTGTATTTAAATCTGAATCCTTTTGGTATTAATTCCATTTTTTTTCAGAGTCCGAGAAATATAATGTCCGAGTGTATTTGTGCCAGTTTGTAGAGAGTTTTTTCCAGTTTTCTTCTGTCGTGGAGTTTTTTGCCGTTTAAGTAAGGTCCAAATAACATAGTGATGATCATCCACGTATACTGTCTTAATATGTATAGGAAAGAATATTAATAAAAAGTTTTGAATTTAAAAATGTACTTTTTTTGAACATATATATATATATATATATATATATATATATATATATATATATATATATATATATATATATATACAATAAACTAAGTCTCGCAACGGATCGACATTCCCTGACGATCCGTTGCGTGAAACCGTGGTCGGTGTTTGGCTCACATTTAGATTTAGTTTATTGTATTTTTGCTCTACTTTCGTACTTTCGTATTGAACTCTCTGCTGTTAAGGTTTTCGTCTTGTTTTTTTTACTTCTTTCAAACAAGCCTTTGACGCATTGTTATTGGGCTTTGTTTGTTTCTTTTTTTCTTCCCCTTTAACCCACGTGGTAGTCCTCGTTGGGTTGTTGACGATTTACGTTACTGATAAGTTAGCGTTAGTTTTTCTGACTTTAGTCTTTATTAGTGCTACTTTATTGTCGGTACACACACACATATATATATATATATATATATATATATATATATATATGCAACGGTCCTTCTGATAAGAGAATACACACACACATAGCGACTCCGAGTGACACCAAATCGGTCGAGCCACACTGATGGGCTGTGATACAGTGAAACAGGCTTGTATGTGGATGACTAATATATATATATATATATATATATATATATAACGGTCATTATTATATTATAATAGATACATTATATATATATATATATATATATATATATATATATATATATATAGATATTCTTTACAAAAAGACGATATAATTATTAGAAAAATGAAATAATGAAGCCCTTTTAAAGAGCAAACACGCGTAAAACTGGTCGTAAACTGGTATTAAAGAGAATGAACAGAACCGACACTGCCTCTCTACTGTGTCTCTAATGAAGTGAAAGGACCCTGTCTCGCTATTCTCTCTCTCTCTCTCTCTCTTATTCTCCTTCTCTCTATCTCTTTCTCTCTCTCTCTTACAAAATGGATATATATTATCGGAGTTCCCGCAGTAAATATGATATATGGACACCGTGCATGTGCTCTGTACTCGAATGTATCACTCATACAATTCGATGTTGTTGAGATAAAATATTTAACCATGCAAAAAGGAAATTTTCACCTGAAGTTTTTTTTTCTTTTTAATTTTTGTTTTTGTTTTCCGTGTTACCGGGGAACATTAAGCAATAAAAATCAATGGCAAATTACATATAATTTGTAATTAGTGATATATTGATTGTTTTCTTAGGCTGATCTATCCTTTGCGGGTTATTTAAAGCTAAAAAATTATTTATAGATTGTAATACTTCTAAGTTTTGCTCATTAATCCAAAGATGAGGAAGAAAGATGGATTCCTTCCTTTTCTAAATACGCTTGGGAATAAGCGACTATAACGAACACAACTGGAACAGGAAGTCGGGACCTCGGTTGACAATTACGAGCTGTTATCCGTTTTGAAATCAAAGAATGGTTGATCAGAAAACTCTGCAAATATTACCAATGAAAAGTAGAGGCAGATGCACCTCATATTTCGTATGTTGTGCAGCAGATATCGGCTCGGAACGCGAAATCAGAAATCCGAGTTCAAATTCTAGCTGAATTCGATGCATTTACTTATATGCAAATACTCTTGGGGAAAAACAACCCAAGAAATATTGAGTTGTGTAGCCTTGGTTGGCAACCAGTCAATTGTAGAACGAATGACAGTATACTGCAGGAAAATCAGTCAGTCACAATCGCGCAATCGCACAAGCATTTATCACGTATGGCACTTAACTAACTGAATAGAAGGATCTGTAAATATTTGGTCGATGGATCTTAAAGATAAACACTTGTCTTCTTATTTATTTTTTTTATTTTTACGACAACACCTAAAACTCATTGTTTGTTCTGTTTTGATATCGAAAATTTCGACAGATGCATTGCCTCTATCAATTGATATTGTATTCATCTGTGATAAATTGTGGCACAACTAAAGTTTATAAAACAATACAATATTTTAAGACTAGGTATAACTGCAATACTGTTTTAATAACAAGGAAGATCATAATGAATAAAAGGAAAAGACTCGGAAATATTTTCAATGCTTAAAACATAACAAATATAGCCTTTTTTCAGTATAAGACGGGTCGGCCTCTTGTGGAATTCTTAAAAAATATTGGTGTGTTTGTACTTTGATAATGTTAGCGCCTGGCTAATAACCTTGTAAAAATTGACGCTAGAAAAAATATGAAGAAATTTGTGGTGTAATAATTTTGCGAATCTATTTTTTTTTTCGTAAATTGGTGCTAAACAGCTTAAGGTTGTGGGTCTAGGAAACACAATGAACATAATTTGAAATTTGATTTGCTTTGTGTGCTGAGGCATTTGAACACAAATATTGAAAAGGAAATGTACACTTAAAAACAAAAACAAAACAGACACGTAATCTAAATACTACTACTTCTACTATTATTATTATTACTACTAAGACGACGACGACGAATAATAATAACAATAATAATAATATATACACTACTGCCATAATTATTAGGCCACACAACTGTTTTAAAAATTGATGTATTTCATACTATTTTTTAGTATTTATTGCCAAGTGAATAATTGTGAATGAAAATAGCATGGTTCTTTTGTTAATCCTGCAGAGTAACAGGTGTAACAAATGAATTTATAAATATTTAATAATTTACTAAATTGCAGTTTCATAATTGAAACAATGAAGAAAATTTAGGCTGATTCATCTTTGCTTCCTTGACTTTTAAAGTTTCTCAAAGTAATAATAAAAAAAGAACCATTCTATTTTCATTTAGAATTATTCACTTAGCAATAAATACTAAAAATAGTATGAAATACATAATTTCTTTTAAAAAAACTGAGGTGGTCTAATAATTACGGCAAGTAGTGTACATTACACCTAACCAGTATTGCATGAATAACGTTAAATTCAATTTTGATCGCCAGGAAAGAAGGAAAAGACGGATCAATGACGCTGCTTGGTTTCAGTGAAAGAAAGAAAGAAAGAAAGGAAGAAAGAAAGAAAGAAAGAAAGAAAGAAAGAAAGGGAGAAAGAAAGAAAGAAAGAAAGGAAGGAAGGAAGAAAGAAAGAAAGAAAGAAAGGAAGAAAGGAAGAAAGGAAAACAATATTGCAAGCACGCGTTTAATTTCTACTTCCGTAATACAGAAAAACATGTCACTTTTTAATCTTGTATTTGTAGCTTCTTGCAATTATTAAATACAAATAATTCTTAACATAATTCTGCATTCTCTTTATTTCCTTTGATTCAATTACTTAATTATAATGTAGGTTAACTCCCTCCACCTAAGAACCATGGTTGATTCTGTTTTGATCTCGAACAAATAAGGAAATGACACATCAGAGAGACTGCTTCGTTTTAGTAAACGAAAGACAGACAGAAAAAGAAAGAGAGACAGGAAAGGATAAAGGAGGGGTGAAGAAAGGAAGGAAAAACAAAAACTTTTAATACATTCCTGAGTTTAATGTCTGCTTCAGTGAAATAGAAGAACATGTCAATTTTAAATTTGTACATTTGTAGTTTCTTACTTTTATACGATTACTAGCAGTATAGCCCAGCGTTGCTCGGGTGTAATGAAAGCTTTAAAACTAATCCATGGTCCTGGAGCTCAGACTCTTTGGACGTTGGCAGGAAAGACTAAAAAGCAATAGTTGTTTCCAGTTAAAGCGAAACCGTAGACTGAAAGAAAAATGAATGGATGTAAGTCAAATTTTGATTTCCTGGTATCGATATTAAATAGGTTTTTCCGTCGTAAACTGAATTTTGAAGGCTAAATAAGTCCTCTGAGTAAATGGTGTCATGGCTGAGACTAAGAACTACAATTATACTTACTTAGTGCCAAAACCGAAGCAAAAACTAAAATAAAAGGGCTGAAAAAACGCAGACATACAGGCAGATAAACAGACACCCACACAAATATCTTGCCTTATATATATATATATATATATATATTATCGATTTTCTGCACTATTGTAAGAACTGCAACCTTGAAACCTCTGAACATCGTTTCTTATGTCTGTCTATGAGTGTATCAAATTTGATTAAAATCGGACCACTCCTTCTATAACCCGATTTTTTCGATTATCGATTTTCGATAGTTAAGAACACTAGCAGACGATTGTAGTACAACTGTGTAAATTCTCAAGAAAATCGGTTCAGCCGTTTCGGAGTCTATAGGTAACGGACACACACACACACACACATACACACAGACACAGTTCCATTTATAGATAAGTTTAGATCAGTCAGTGCCATACGTTTTACACGTTTGAGAAATCATGTCTCGAAATAGATATATATGACTTGGAAGAATATTTTCACGCAGTAGTTTATCATTACTTTCTACGGTTGACTGGTTACCAGCCAAAGTTGGAAATCCCAATCTGTCCGGCTACTTAATCCATAGATCGAGGAAAATTGACGGAAATTTGACCTTTCCCAACATCATTTTGTAGCCTAATAATTCTTCTTTGTATGTGCCATTAGGTGATAATGGTCGTAGGCAATCATGGTCTTTTACTTACCCCTATCCCTTATTGCTCTAAACACTTTTCCTTTTGGTATCTCTCCCAAACATTGCTCCGTAATCCACATACTCAGGTCCATCAAATATGTCTCACGCTCCATTCCCCTGCCTCTTTTTAACTCCTTCTATTCTGTGAGTATTAGATACTTCAAACTCTCCTTCCGCATTACGACTCCAAGAAACCTCACCTGTCTCTTCCTAATACCAAGTATAAGTTTCATTTTCATTTGAATTCTTCTTCAAGCCCTTATCGTTGCTCATACGTTTGATCTATGGTATCATCAGCATTTTTCTGTAGAACCGCATTTCTGTTTCTTTAAGTCTGGCTTTTATCTTTGAAGAGATTGTTCAGTATTCATTGTTATATGAAAAACAAATATCACATTACAGTCTAGTACATTTTTCTTTATTTTCAAAGAAATCTTCCTTTCTTACAATACTCTTCGCCTTCTATATGCCTTGTCTTTTCAGGACGTAGGCGATCATGGCTTTTCTCGTCTCCCTTTTTCCTGATTGCTCTTAGCACGTTTTCTTCTGTTAGACCACGCAACCACCATTCTGACATCTACCTGCTCAGGCCAGTCAAGTACGTTACTGTTTTCCTCTGTTTCTCCTTCCCTCTATCTGTCCTGTTATCCTCACGTTCTCCTTCCTCATTGCATGTCCCAGGAACTTTAACTATCTTTTTCTGATGATCAGTAATAATTTCCTTTTCGTTTCCTTCCTTTCCAAAACCTCATCATTGCTCACATGCTCGATCCATGATATCTGCAGCATCCTTCTGTAGAACCACATATCAGTTGCTTCAAGTCTTTCTTTCATCGAAGATATTGTCCAGCATTTACTGCCATATTAAAGAACTGACATCAAACAGCAAATCAGTACTCTCTTCTTTGTTTCTAGCAAAATCTTCCTGTCCCTTAAAACTCTACTCGGCTTCGGGAAAGCGTTTTTCGCAATGTCAATTCGCCTTCGGATCGCTGTGTCGCACTTTCCGTCTTCTGTTAGAACACTTCCCAAGTATTTAGATTTTTCTGCTTAGCCTTTAAAATGCGTCGTTCGTCATATCAATGCGTCTTTGGATCTAAGTGTCACACTTTTCATTTTTTGAACACGTTTTGCTGCGTTAGTTTTCTTTTTGCTGATGACTATGCATTTAGTTTGCTTGGTTTTTCTTTAACAATTTCTTCTCGTTTTCCTTTGCTACTTTCTGTTTAATATTCTGTATTGTCTACTATCAGAACTGTATCATTTGCTATCTTACGTTGTTGAGATTGTGGCCGTCAATGACGAATTCAGGCCGGACTGCTAGCTCTCTAAGTATTCTTTAGCTCTATTGGTTGAATAGATCCGGTGAGAAAACAAGGATGTGTCTTAAACCTCTTTCTATTTTTGTATATTTTTTTGAATTCATGTTTTGTCCGGATTCAGGCCGTTTTCTGCCAGTATTGGTTCTTGTTTATTCTAATAACTTTCTCGAATATGTTGCCAAGCATTTTATACAAGCTTTTGTCAAACGCCTTTGCGTCGTCTATAAGACACGGACACACGTCCTACTGCATTTCAATGTTGCTTTCTGGGTATAAATATCACGTTCCCTGTTCCGGTGTCTTTGACTATCCTGCACTCTTCTTTTTCTTATGTCTGACCCGATTCTTCTACACGCTTTGTTCATTATTCTTACGGCATATCACGTTGAATACATCGGTTCTCGTTTGATCAGCGAAGTTAAGCAACGTGAGCCTGGTCAGTACTTAGATGGGCGACCGCTTGGGGAAGCCCAGGCGCTGTAAGCGTTCAGTGACAGATGTGCTTTGTTGTGCAGTGGATGTCGGCTTGGAATAAGAAATCGGTGAGCCGAGTTCGAATTCCAGTTGAGTACCCTGCATTTACTTAAGAACTGGTACCCTTGAGAAAAGTATTAATCTGTCACTTTCCTCCAGTTATGGGTTAAATAACAGGATGGGGCCTGGAGGCAATCCATCCAGTGTTGGTGTCACAATAAAAACACCCTTGATAGCCCTGGCGAAGCATCAAGTATTCAGCTATTTGACAAGATTATGAATTTCGCTATAAACTGCGCCAGGGTTCCAAATGCACAGGGAATACTGGAGGGGTGTAGTGAGTTCTATCTCGGCCAAGGCCGCAGGACGACGACGTTGTTCATTAGAATCCAAATGATTTTCTTCTGTAGCCCTTCAAGCTAATTGTTCGGCGGAATTCACATTCTTTTTTGTCTGGCTTCTTAGGTAGTAAATGATCTCAAATTTTAGCAAAATATGTCAAAACTGAGTATACGGACATCTCAGTGAGAATGTATTAGAGAGATGGATCGTGTGTGCCATTGATGATAATAATGTGCTGTTGAAATGGAATTCCTTCCACATACTTACTTCCCTGATAGCTACCTTCACCAAAATGTTAAGTGCAACGTCAATTTTTCTTTTCTCTCTCTCTCTCTGATCCCCAGCTTTCTGCAATCCAACCTTCCTTGGGGTGAAACAATTTAAAAAAATATTAATAATAGACGTAAAAATGAGAAACAGCAAAAAAAAAAGCTATTATTGATTATCTGGTTGTTATGTGGCATTGAAGACTCAAAACCATTAATACTAAGTAAAATTGTGATTTAGGGGTCAAATGTAGATCCAATATGGATCGGAATGCAAAAACATGTTAAGATAAAGAATAATTAAATTGATATATATTTTCCCGTAACTTTTTTATACATTGGTTTAATAATTGTGCAAATAATTTAGTTGGAAAATAAAACAAGTGTCTGGGGTTTGCTTACCTAGAATATTTGTTTAGAGATAAATGTTAGTATCATGAAGTGAAGAATAAAAAAGAGCCAAAACTTTCGTTGCTGCACGTACTGACGGCCTGTCTGTGTTGACCGCTTGTCCGATAGAGAAAATGTCACGTATTTTTATTGGGTTAGAGTGAATGGATCAATGACAATTATGATTTTTTCAATACTTTATATAACTTTTTTAACACTAATTTTATTCATTTACTTTTTGGTTGGGGCACAATACAGTGACAACAAATTTATTTTTTTATGGATGTATTTATTTATAGGCATGGAATCTGTTACTGGTGCGGCATCTTATCCTTATTAAAGGCTTGTCTGACAAGGTAGTCCGTGGACAAACAAAAGCAGTAATGTCGCTCCTCAAACACTGGTTTACTTTACTGGGTGTGTACCTTCTGCCAAGAGTAGACAAGATGATAGAAAAATAGATAAAAACATTTCATTTTGGACACCGGACCTAAAAAAGTGCCATTATGTAGCCACAAGGCCCAGTGGTAAACAGATATTCGGCTTTCGAGGCTAGCGTCAAATTCTATAAATTTAGCAGAATAACGTTTTGCGTGACTAACGGGAAAGGTAGTCTTAAACTGGTGATAAACTAGATAAAATACTGATAAAGTACCTGAAAGGTACCTATGCTTACATAGATAATGTAAAGCCGAGCGGAACATGACAGAAATTTCAAATTATTCTTGATGTTAAAAGATACAAGTTGACGTTTAACCAAGACAAATGATTTGCCTAAAAATATAAAACTACTTGGATACATAGTCATTAAAAATAATATAAAATCCAGTCCAAAATCATTTTTTACACATTTTGCAGTGTATTTTTTCCAGTCTGAAACGATTCCTTTTACTTCATCTCTGTTCTGAAGACTATGATTGTGCCTGCGATACAGAACCCGCAAAAGAAATAGGCAACCCTATCGGTATGAACGTCGCGCTATTTAAGATCACCGTAAAAACGTCGCAGTTGAAATTTAATAACGAATTAAAAGCCCGAGTAGAGAAAATGCAAATACAGTTTAATCATTTTGTTTTTTTCTTTTTGCCTTCCATAATTTAAAATTATTTCCGTTTGATTTCGATGTCGCTAACGAGCATATTCATATTTTTGCCAAATCAATTCGTCTTATTATATGTTGCTTTCGATAGAGTTCGATGGGTAACTGTCATTGTTCTTAAACAGATCCAAACACCTGCCCGGTGACAGCTTATTGCGCCCCGCACAGTGGCTCTTAGAAGAAATCAAACGAGTCGACCATGAAAGATAAGAGTGGACACCGACACGCCGATACATGAATGTGATTAGGCAGTAAATTGCTTATCGAGAAGTTAATAATTCGATTACTTAAATTAATTACTTCGATTCACGTATTCTTCCGAGATATGGGAAGTGTAAAATGAAAGATTGCATCAAAAGAAAGAGGTCGTAAGCAGTTCAATTGAAAGCCGAATAACAGTGTCATCTGATCGTTACAAAAGCAAATAATCAAATCGGGGTCAATGTGCTTAAAAGAAAATTGCTGACAATCTGGAAATACTCATATCTCAGAACTCAAACAAGCAAGATATTCTGTAATCGTATCTGGCGATTATTATACCGAATGCTACGTGTTATCTGGTCTTCGTGCGTCTTGTAATCTGGATCAGAGGTGAAAGTGCGTGTGTTTTGAGGATATATACAACAGACACCATTTAAACATTTACTTGGCAATACTGGGTTAAAGAGCTTTTACTTGTATCTGGTCGTTCAATATACGTGGGTTCAAAGCCTCGTAATTCTGACTTACACTCAGTGTACAAGATGGGAGCTATCAATGAGCAGCACTAAAACAAACAAAATTAAATATGACAAGACGTAAAAGCAACACCAGAACAAAGTACAAAGATTCAAAATTCCTCCTAGTTTACACGAATCGAAATATACCTGAAGAGAACCGGAATGCACTACGACCGAAATGTTGTAATTACACCGAGAAAGATGAGAGCATTTGTCTGAATATCAATAAAGTAGATTTAAACCCTTATCCTAGAAACTGAACGTGCAATAAAGTCTCTTTTAGATTTTCTATGGTCAGCTTCGAGTTAAAAAAAACACAAAATGGAAGTTACGAATTGGAGATATTGTTATAGACAAGGTTATAATCCGAAAATAACAACACGACCACAAGAGTAGAAATAACAATACAAAATGTGGAAGAGGTTAGCATAACTGTCAGTCCGGTTTGTAGTGAACCTCTCTCTCTCTCTCTCTCTCTCTCTCTCTCTGTCTTTCTCTCTGTCTGTCTCTCTGTCTCTCTCTCTCTCTGTGTAAAATATATAGTGTTAGGAACAGTTCATTCTAGAGTTACACGTAAAGACCCATGGCAGATATAAACATCAAGCTGGTCAAAGAGTTCAGTTATCTGGAAAGCATTTTAATGGAAGAATGCAGTACTGAGATCCGAACATGAATCGAAATACCGAAAAGGTATTCCAAAAGCTAAGAAAGAACACGAGAAACGAACAAAATCGTTAGAAATAAAGAAAAGAGTGTTGGAATTTGTATGTGGCATCCACCTCGATATTTTCCCGAAGGATGAGATAAAAACCCAGAAGTATTTGAAATGTGGGTCTATAGAAGTATATTAAACATTTAATGAACGTAGCAAATTGCCAATGAGGATGTCTTAAAGTAAATAGTAATAAAAAGAATCTTCTTCTTCTTCTATGTGCCCTGTCCCTTCAGTACGTAGGCGATCATGGTTTTCCACGTCTCCATATCTCTTGTGTCTCTTAGTATGTCTGCTCCTGTTACACCTCGCAACCACCGTTCCCTCATCCACCTGATCAGACCCTGCAAATATATTATCTGCTGCCTTCCTCTGTCTCTTTTTCCTTCTATCTGACCTGTCACTATCAGGTTCTCCAAGCTCTTTTTCCTTATTGCATGTCCCAGGAACTTCAGTTGTCTCTTCCTGATGTTCAGTATTAATTTCCTTTTTGTTGCCATTCTGTCCAACACTTCATTGTTGCTTGCATGCACGGTTCATGATATCCTCAGCATCCTTCTGTAGAATGACATTTCCGCTGCTTCAAGTTTTGTCCTCATTTTCGATGATATTGTCCAGCATTCACTGAGAATACGCTTTTGAATAAAGAATAACCCACCTCAAGACGAGTTCTCACCCAGAATTAGAAATCCCCATTTACTCTACTATTGAACCCATAGGTGTTGCGATGCCAGATTGATATATAACTTTTGCTGAAAACACTCAAAATCAGGAAAAGACTGCTGAAATTTATTAGATATATAAAGAAGAAAACATATTTAGAAAATTAAACCTCACAGGGCAAGAAATATAAAAGGTAACGAGCTGTCTACCTGACAAACTTATGTGAATGGATAATGGAACGAGGCCTTCCATCTCAGTAAGGAGACAAAAACTGCTAAAAGAAAGCTAAGGAGAGCCACGACCTGAAGGGACGCGGCACATCGAAATTAAAGAATTGCTTTAGTAAGTAAATAAATGTCTTGTCATTGTGGTAGCAAAAATGACACGGAAAAAAACTATTGGGAATAAAAGAGATCGCTTGTCAGAAGTATGGCGTTATAGCTTGAAAATGCCTTTTGTTTACTGTTCAAAGACCAGTTTGTCACAAGCCAATTTAAGTTCAGCGCATGAGAGAGAAACGGACAAAGTTCAAAATGGACATTTGCAGACAACAGCATGAAATCAATTTCTAGTAATAGATTATAAGAGAAAACAAAGAACAAAGAAAAAGAACACAACTCCAGAGATCAAAATTCCCGGACAACGATGACAGGCGGCTCAAAAATTTTCCCAAACAAAACGTTTCTTGTCTTCTTATCTTTTCAGAAAACAATAATTTTTCAACTCAGTTGAACTCCAAAAGTGAATACTTCAGCCTTTTCCATTGTTTTGAGAGAACGTACGCACTGCTGAGATTCGACCAGCGTAAACAACTATTCAATGAATACTGTCTGCGATTTTAAATTCACAAATATATTTTTTCACTGAGTAAGTTTTGTCTATTACGCGTACACCCACTCTAATGGAATATGTGTACTTAGGGTCATTGACAAAAACTTCTTAGCTTCCTCGACATTACGTCAGGGATTGACCCTAATCTTATACTTCGTTAGATAGGGTAAAACCGAGGTCGGTAATTTGCTGGGATAGATCAGACTCCCTTGTGAATCTTTGACGAGACGAAGTAAGATGTCAGTTCTGAGCTCAAACCAAAATCTGTTTTTCTCTTTCAGTTTGAGACTGGTTGACACATTTTTAATTGAATATTCACCAAAACACAAGGTTGAAGAGCCATTCAATGTAGTTGGCCCGTGATTGGAATTTTTGCATGGATATACACTCTTGTCTTCCTAGGATCTATCACACTTTCCCTGGTTAAAATACCTTGTCTATTGGCATTGTTTTTCTTTTCTGAGCGCATTTTCCTTTACGTATTGAACTATTGGATCCAGTTTGATTCCTCACCTTGATGACACGACTGACAGTTGAAGGCTGACACCGAGCAATATAGCCCAGATAACCCACATTAAAAAATTCTTGTGCCACATTTTGTCTTAAGTGGGAAGACAATTAAATACCGCAGTTACGAGCAGTCAAGTATAGCAGTTAACGAGAGCAGTTAACGACTGCTATTAGTCAGGCAGCGTAATAATACCTTCGGCTTTACCTATTTCTATATTACTTATTACTGACACTTCCTTTGAATATCTTGTTACACTAATATACTGTTTTGAACCTACCTCTTTTGTTCCGTGTCTTACTTCCGGACCAAACCGGCCACTACAAATTTGAGGGAAGTTTATCCACAACAAATTGGCGACGAAAGACCACATATTAATCTGAGGTAAAAACAGAAATCGATTCCGATCTGCAACTCCAGTGGGTCTAAAAATGATCGTAGAGTGAAAGAAAGGAGGAGAAAGTTCATTTTTGATTATATTTACGATACATATCGGTTAAAATTTGACTTAAAAATTGCTGGGGCTAGGGACATTTTCAGGCGTTTTTGAGTTGATTGATTTTACGATATAGCATTTCTTTATTTTGGAAATAGTTTTGCAGAAGAGGGAAATGTAACATCCAAATCCGAAGATGCATTGGAATAACGTAATATACCTTCTAAAACTAAGCAAATATTAAGATATAAGAAAATCCTATCAGAAAAAAACAAAAGTGGGCTGAACTTTTACATAGTAAATTTTGTAGATGTAAAAATGTGATCGAAACCGTATCTTGCTCGCTATCAGTGGATACACTTGGCTGTCTAGCAGCTACAACGACAGAGATTATGTCTCGAGTACAATCATTAAAAGTATTGATTGACAAGGCGGCACAGAAAATTTCCTTAAGGAAAACATTGCAAAATAAAATTAACGGAGAATATACAAAGTGAAGACAAATAGATTATTCCCTTCTATATAAGTACTATGATATTGTTTGTTTGACATAAAAAAGGTATATTATACCAAGCATTAAGGTGTCTACCATTAAAAATTTGTGTTTCGACCTAATGTTAAGGCAGAATTTCTTGAGTCAAATATTCATCCTTAGAAATAAATTTCGGGGACTGTAAGGCACCTTTTAAAATCTGCAGCCTAGCGGCAATTAGAATGCCGTACCCAGCACTTTTCAATAATCCGACTCTCAGTTGTAAACTAGTATCTACTAGACCTCGTTGACATACGCAGGAGAATAAATAATATATCTAAAATCGAAGTTACTCGTATGCTGAAGAAATGTATGAAAAACCTAGTCATTTACCTTGGAGAGCTCAAACCTACGTAATTACGATTGAGAACAAGAAACCCGAACGTTAATCAACTATTCCAACCCTATAAACTGGTTTACTTTACTGGGTGTGTACCTTCTGCCAAGAGTAGACAAGGTGATAGAAAAATAGATAAAAACATTTCATTTTGGACACCGGACCTAAAAAAGTGCCATTATGTAGCCACAAGGCCCAGTGGTAAACAGATATTCGGCTTTCGAGGCTAGCGTCAAATTCTATAAATTTAGCAGAATAACGTTTTGCGTGACTAACGGGAAAGGTAGTCTTAAACTGGTGATAAACTAGATAAAATACTGATAAAGTACCTGAAAGGTACCGATGCTTACATAGATGATTTGCCTAAAAATATAAAACTACTTGGATACATAGTCAGTAAAAATAATATAAAATCCAATCCAAAGCGTCAGAATCCATTTTACACAGCCTACCAGCCCCGGAGATTTACTCACTCTACGCCGTGCATTATAAATGTTCGCACACTAAGCTTACTGAATACCGTCGTTTTCATTTAAAAATCCACGTTCTGACAACTGTATCAAAATTCTCGTTATTTTCCACAGAACAGAAAGCGGTTAACGAAGAGCATAGTGTAAGCAGTCATTACTATGACAGACCATACAATACATTTTGTATATAGAGTGAGACGCTTCAGAAATTTGCCATAGTTTCCTCTTTAACGCAGTCGGGGATGTTCATAGCTTCATTCCCCAGAAGCATGTCTAAATCAGAACGTAGGCATTCTGCAATAGAGAAAAAAATCTATTGACGAATCGATGAGAAAATAAAGGCATTATTTGATCGGGCTACACTTGAAATTAAGTACAGATCAAAAAACATTTTAACGCGAAAGCGACCAGCAAAATTAAACGTATGAAGATAGCCAAGCGGAGGATGAAACTCAAGTGTTACGCGTTTGTCATAACATACCGCCCTGGTAATGAAACGCAACTCTCTTGTTAGCAAAGAAGAATTAAAAACATCAGATAGAGTTGTGCCACTGACAACGAACTTTGGTTAGTTTTTGCCTCCTACGAAATCAGTCGGTCTGTAGGAGACACAGTGAAGACCGCAGAATGACAGAAATGGTGAACAGGACTTGCCTTATTCTCAACAAAAGAGAGTTTCTCTTTGTCTGGCAAGAAGGACTTAGATCTTAAAAAAGTCTATAATGTACTTGTGGCAAAGACAAACGGCGGAAAATTTGGTGAAGATAAAATTTTATTCTTTATTCTTTCCTTATTCCTTTTTTTTGTTCTCTCACCTTAAAACTTATGTTCATCATTCTCTCACACTCAGTAACCTCTTGCATCTTAGTGGCTTTAGTGCCTTACTATGAGTGAAATGATTAATATATTAATTATGTTAATTTACATAACTTATGAAAAGGTTGAAGCAATAAGTATAATCATTAAGCTTCTTTTCTTGCACTTTCTGTCTGTGGAATTCCCTTCCATTTACTTGCTTCCCCGACAGCTACAATGTCCAAGAATTTATATGTAAAGTCAAGAGTCATCTCCCATCTCACTAATTTGCATCCTCTCTCTCATGCTCCTTTCTCCGTTCACTCTACTCTCATCTTACCCACTTCTTGTCATCCCTATAACCTGTCACTCTTTTTCATTACCTTTTATAAAATGCCTAAAAAGTTTATAAAATCGGGGCGAATAAACTTCTGCTGATTCGTTGACGTATTCACTATTTTGTTCTTCCTCTTTTTATTTTAGGATTACCTTCTCATTATGCAGTGCAAGAACTGCTATGTGTATTAAATTATGCTAATTAATCTTGCCTCCGCGTCTGATGTGACCAATCAGAAAAATCGCTAGGTAAATTAAGGCCGTTACTTTTTAATGGCGGTAGTTTGAATTTTTGGCAAATAAGTTGGTTTATAGGATTGTCTTTGTATCTTTAACGGTTGTGTGGATATCGAATGTAAAGTAAATGTATAATATTTTTGTTCGTTTATAATTATTTTTACGGTTTTGTTTATATTGTTTTCTGTTAAATCCTTTATCTATTGGCTGAATTTTTGTGTTGGAGTGGGAACCCGACCAGAATATTGGCATCTTCCCAACAGACGGATCAACTTCCTCCTGCTACACGATCGGCGTGGTCAGTGGATAAACCTAAGAGGGGCCCGGAATATTATGAGGTCCAACCAGAAGTATTCAAAGAATACATTTCAGGCAAGGAGTTGCTGTCAGTTCCTGCGGTCTTGGAAACAGTCACGACCAGAACGATCTCTCTGCTGATTACAGATGTGAAAACACAAAAATTGATTGGCGTCAGTGGGGAGATAATAAAGGAAGCACTGAAGAGTCACGATATAGCCCCTAAAGTGTTGACAAGGAGGTAAAATACCATTTGGGACATTCTTCTAACTAAAGTAGAGGAAGCCAGAAATTAATGTTTGGAAGTATTTTCACCACCAAATGCGTGAGGTAAAAAATGGAGTGTATGGGCTCACGTAAGACGAAGAAACACTTAATGGAGTGCAGTTGCACATCTCTGAGGACCATTAGGGGCCTTTCCTAGCATTATTGACGGGTAGAAGAAGTCAGGTGTGCCAAAATCAAAACAGGTATTGCCACCAGGGATGTCGTCTTGAACGTGACTACGAGCTGCAAGATTTTCAACGACATCCCTGATAATCTAACGTTTTGTGGTTGGAAAATTCTAGTAGGTAGTATTAGTGAGAGGGGCCGATCTAGACTTGCTGGATTGTTCTACGTTCCACTGGCTAATCTATTCAATCCACAAACTCTTTTGGGCTCGGATGGCGTTAGGTACTAAGCGTAGAATGGCTGGACACTGGAGGTTCAATCTGTCCTTACTAGACAGGCAGGGCTTCCGGCAACAGCTGATTAAATTAGAACAGCTGGGACTAATGGGGGCGGTTATTGAGAGTAAAGATAGGGTTGTCTTTTACAACTAAATATATCCAACGACTCGCCTTAGCTAACGCTAAAAGTCTGAAGACTCTCAAGGATAATTTGTCCCGGGCGGTGGCTGGTTGGGATCCGTAGAGGTAGCGTTAACTAGCCAGATCTAGCTTCGGAGACTATTGTGTCGTGATCTCGTGGAAAGGGAAGCGACGAAGGATCCTCTGTGTGGTCTGAAACCGTGTGGCGTTCTTTTTGGTCCTGGGATCCAGCGGGAATTGCCTCAGTAACACTGTGTTTTTACTTACCTGGTGATTGATTTGGAATTTGTATCTAAATATACTGTCATCTTTCAATGACAGGATGTTCAGATGGGACTGGGCGGATTTGCCCGATTGCCATCGGTGTGAACTTGGCTCTGATGAGACGGCTTTGCACGCCTCCTAAAACTGTCTTCAGATGAGCTTCTTTCTGGGATTTTATGGGTAAATAGACGGCTAGTATCGCATCTGTATACTGCGGTGAAATGAATGTTGTTTTTCACCATGCTACCGTAGATATGGACAACACGAAAAGCGGGATCTGATCAGATGAAGATTATATCTGATAGAAAGCGTTTTATATCTACAGATTTCAGCAAAAGATGGGTATCTGTAGCGATCCAGGTGTGCGTGAATGGGGTCATCCTTGACTTTCTGTTCTACGTCCCCTTAGGGGTGTTTTCTGTGAACCCAACAGTGGTTAAGTTAGACATTTTTTGTTTTCTTAGTTAACGTGAACAAGTATTGTTTCCTGCCTGCGCCCGGCTTTTCTTTTTTGTAATTATCCACGTCTAGAATTCCAAGCTCCCCATTAATTATGCCTTCTTCTTATATCAATGAGATCAGGATGTCGATTTTTTTCCAATAATTTTTCCTTTCCTTTTTCCTTAGTGAATGTGGTTCTTGACTCTGCGAATTAGTAGAATACAGTGGCCACTCTAATTTTTGTCGGGTGGACGGGACTTACTTACATTACTTTTTTTAATGTTTTTTGTTGTTATTTTTGGGTTTATCCTTTGCCCCATTCATTCATTTTAATCCTTTTTCGCAAACAAAATTTTATGTCATGGGTATTTCCGTTTATTAGGTTCCCTGTAAATATGTGGTATTATGGTGTCTGAGGGTTTTGAGATGATGGATGAGTTCTTGTGGTATGTAGACAAAATTGTAATGAGTGTTTGGGTCGTAAATCAGATTAACTGAGACTAGAACAGAGAAAGATGACCAGCCTTTCCCATCACATTTTAAACTTTGTGACATAATTGTATATTTTGTATTCAATAAATAAGTGGGAAATTTGACACATTGATGAGTGAAAGAACAGTTACGTTGCTGTAAGGAGTAGATCGCATTTCTGTCCCCGTTTTTTACTACGTTGACGGCTTGACTATTCAAATATTTTTGAACATAGATTTACTGCAGTGATAAGCGTGTGTTCATGTCTCAAAAGAGACATTACTGACTGGTCAGAATATTTTACCGTAGTAGGATTTCTACAGCATACTTCAAGCTAGGCCATAGAACCCAATCATCCTGCTATTTTTCCCATAGCTGGAGGGAGAAGAGATGGATTAATATCTTCTCCAATGGTACTTGCGCCCGAGATTAAGGACTCGGATCTACCATGTAAAATTAGTCCTTGTACCACATTCATTTAATTTAGGAGGCTAGTGAATATCAGTTTATCAAAACCCTCTTTTCCTCGGGCTGTTTGTGTCTGGGCAGAGAGGGAACTAGACAAAGCTATGCCGAAAAGCAGAGTCCAGTTTTGGGATAAACATGATTCTTTTGCAGGGTCTATGGGAAATATTCACCCGAGCTTAAGGTCTCGGATTTCCCATATAAAAATCAGTCTTGTGCCACATCCAGCCTCAGGGGAGTCGGGTGAATACCGATTTCGTTAAAACTTACATTTAAGCCAATACAAACTGCCTCAAATCATTCTACTTCATGCTCGCACAAAATAAATGTTTACACACAAATATACACAACCAATACTTACCTTTCATCGAACCGAATAAATGATTTCAGCGTTAAATATAAGCGCATACCTTTACATATCCCCGATATATAAATTAAATACATTTATATATAAATTTATATACTAAATATATAAAGTAAATTCTCATAGACTCAAATACTAACACTCAGTACTTACCCATTCCTTAGAACCAGGTAAATGAATTCAAAGACAAATATAACCGACACATATGTATGTCTACCCAAACCGAGTAAATACTGATAGACTCAAATAGAAACAAGCAATATTTACCTATTCTAAAACCAATTATATAACAACCGATTCAATTATATACTACCAGTACTTACGTAAAACGTACCAATAAGTGCATACAAGTTAAAAATAACTTAACTATATTTAATTATAGTCGTACCAAATAACTCAAACATTGACTATATGGAAATTAGATATAAATTTACCGTAAAAGATATAAAATTACTTTATTTCAATACTTGATTGCCAAAAATAAATTAGAGTTTCTTTTAATTAAACTTCATCCGTGAAGATTAAAGTATAGTCAGACATATTATGATTAACGACCAATACGTTGAGTTCATTGTTTGAAAAAGACTCATTTAGTAATCTTTTAAGTTTGAGTTTGAGTTTTGCTTAACGGCATATCAACCTCTGTAGGTTATTTAATGCCAGAAAAGAGGGGTTTTATTTTTTTTTGCTTTTTTTATGTTCACTATTAGTGAGAATGTTGATTTAGTCAGATTTTAATTAAAAGTTTTTGTTTTTATTTTTCATTTTCAAAAACTGAAAATGTCATCTAGTTTTGTATTCAAAAACGTTTTGCTGAGAATCATTTTTTCCTTTAAAAATGTGTTATGGTAATAATTTTTTCTTCAGACATATATATATGGTAATATATTTTTCAAATATGTATATTTTTCTATAAAAGTCTTTTTTTAAGTCTTTTTTATGTATATATCTGTTTAAAAGTCTATTTTTATGGTTTCATACTGTTTTTAAACACCAGTTTGGGGCTTAACTATTTGCCCATAGCCGAGACACTAACAGTTGCTACCACTCCTGAACAACAGCAATTAAAAGATGCATCCGTACTCCTCACAACCTCCCACTCAGAGGCCTTGCTGCCGGATGCAGTTTACTGTCATGCCCAGAGCCAGTAATTTTTTAGTCAGTTCTCGCAATTACTAGATTCCTCAACCATGTCTTTTCTTGAGTTATTTCTTTAGGTTCATTTAGCAAATTCCGCATTTCAGTTTTAGTGTTATGATTTTTTCTTTTGTTTTTAATGACAGAGTCGGTTCTTGGTTTAAAATTCATTAAAGAAATTTACTGAGTTCAGCAGAGATACCTGCAACATATCCCTCACTATTTACTGACATAATGATAACAAATTAGGTAAAGGAAGACGTCATTGCCACTAATGTCTTACCATTATGTGGGAGATATGTTTGGACGATATAGAATGTGATGTATTTCGACCGCATACTGTATTAATTTTAGACGAATACCTTTAAATTACTGATTTGGTAGTTAGCATTACACTACGAGAAAATTCTTTGGAAACACTGTATTTCTTAAAAGAAAACCTCTGTATCTATTACATTGGTTCGGATAAGAGGTATGATATTTGCCTCTTCTCCCCACCAAGAAGTGGATGTGACAAAAGGTCAAGTTTTAAAGTGAGGAGCCCAGATGCGTGCGAAGGGGCAAAGTACAAAAATTACCCAGTCCCTGTAACCACCAGTCGCGCTGGCCCCGGGGACGAGTACCTGGGTGGCGCGGCCTCGGGACACTGTTACCAGGGACCTGACATCTCATAGTATAATTTTCTCAGTTGCATGCCTGTCCTCGGGCAGAGCTACAACTGAGCCGCACTCTGTCTTCGAGGACACAGACGCAACTGAAAAATGATTTACGTTCCTCATCCGAGACAAAATGTTCCAAGTAAGTATTGGGCGTTTATATTTGAGACTATAAGCTTTTACTTTGTTCGAGGATACACAGTGTTCGCTCATATTTACTCGGTTCATGGAAAGGTAAGATTTTATTGTTTATAAGTGATTCTGTAAGTATTTATTGGGTTTGAAGGAAGGGTTGTAATTGGTTGTTGATAGTTGACTTTGTTTGCGAATAGGTAAATTTTAGTTGTTTATATTTGACTCTGTATGTATTTATTGGTTCGGGACATGGGTACAAATTATTTATATTTAACTCTATAATACTTACTTTGTTCTTGAATACATAAATAGTGTTTGCTCATATTTTCTCGAGCAAACCATATATATATATATATATATATATATATATATATATAGATAGGGTGGGGCAGAACAACTTGCTTATTTGGAATAACAAATAAAACAAAAGGTAATGCAGATATATATGTAATTCTTTAAACAGCATCAATTGCAACATTTAATTTTTTTGTTTTACAAGAAACATGACATTAGTCAGATGGCGTCCATTTCGCTCACAACACGAGATTAATCGTAGTTTAAAGTTTCGGTCAACTCTTTCCAGCATATCGGTGGGTATGTTGGCGCCAACTTGACGAATGTTATTATTCAGATGAGCCAGGGTGTTAGGACGATCGTTGTAAACAGTTAACTTCAGGTAGCCCCATAGAAAATAGTCACAGGGGGACAAATCAGGAGACCGTGCTGACCAATGCAGATCGCCCCTCAAAGTATCCTTGAAAGTTCTGCTGCAAAACTGTTATTAACACGCGCGCTGTGTGTGCCATGTAAAGTAAACAGAAACAAACATTAAATCCCACATTCTCGAGTAAGCACCTTCCCACTATCTTCGGAGCAACCATCGCTTCAGGGCGCCAAATTTAAATAAACAAGTTACTCTCCCGCAACCTATATATATATATATATATATATATATATTGCGGGAAACAATTGTCCAGCTTTTTGAAAAATGTGCCGTCATTAAGTTACCGTCCGATACTTGTTTCTTGTTTCCAATGCGAAACTCACCTGTATTTCAGGTAATGTGAACTCACCTGTATTTCAGGTAATGAAATGTATGTTTCGCTTTTTTCTGCACGCCCGAAATTCTGTAACAATGATGGCGACATCGGCTTGATGAATTTGTTCAATATTTTCATAGGTGGTAGTGTCGGTTAAAATTCCACCTATGGGCAAATAGTGAACACCAAAATAGACAACATTCTGACAGGATAATTTTTTTAACAAAATTAGATACTTATAGTACAATTAGCAACAGTACCCATTGATAATAAAATTACAAAAACCCCATTTATAATAAAATTACCATCAAAAGATATTTATAATAGAATTAGGCACAGTACCTATTTGTTATACAATTACAAACATACCCATTGATAGTAAGATTATCAGAACAACCAATCCATGGCAGAATAAAAAAACAGTGCCCATTTATATCAGAATTACAAAATATACTTATTTATACTAGAATTAAGAACAATACGTATTTACAGTAGAACTACCAACAATACTTATTTAAATTAGAATTATTAACAATATTTATTGATACTAGAATTGACAACGATATATTCTATCTGTATTCGAATGTACACAATTTGTTAAAATATCTAGATTTCAGAATTATATAACATAGAGTAGTTGATATGTTGCAAAATATATCAACCAATCAACCATCGATAAGTACAAGAGTTTAACGAGGAAATCCAAACAATCCTCAATCATTTCTGTATCATTCGATCGGAGATAAGATGCTCTCACCGATCTACAAAATATCTGTCATTTACAAGCCAAATCAGTGACTCCATGTTCAACTTTTAAGATCGTCGGCTGGCAGACGCGTCTTATTGGTAATATGATAACGCCATTGTTTGTTTGCATCAACTAGTGTCTCCGCCTGATAGCTTCACCCAGAGAAATATGGCGTCGGTTTCAGACGCATCGTTCACATCTGAAAGAAATTCACAGCATGATTAATGGCGTTTACTTTTTTTTCTTCAGCAGAGAGCAACATATTCTGGATGAGAGCCAGGGAAGATCTTTGAAATGTTTGCCAATAAAAATAAACAAGTTAAAGACACTCGCAAGAGAAGCCGTGAAAGGCAATTTATAATCACATATGTCTAAATTAAATAAGAAAGTAAATAAGTACACAATAAATATGAGAATTTTATTTCATATATCACACGGAAGTGTAGGACATGGCGTACAGCTTTTGTAACACTTTAGACGGACCTTTCGTCGATATTAGCTCGTCTTGTGACAGATGATATTTATTAGCTCTCTGCACGAATCATATTTCAGCAGTACATCGTAACGAGGTCATTCGCAAAACGTCTCTACATTTACGGGCGGCAGGTGCTGTACGAAATGAAGAATCTATGGAAATAGAGACACATGAATATTGAAATTTATTGATCTTTATTTAGAAGTGATTTAAAGTGAATAGATTTCAGACAACGATATAAAATACATCTGTATGCGGAGAATATCTTTTCCAATGAGAAATAAAGAGGCATTTTATGCTATTCTTTAGAAATCCGTACTGAAATATAACGATTTATTTTAAATCATTTCTTTTTAATAATTTTGCCCCAAGCATGACGATAAGGCGCAGATACCGACCTTCTACGGCCCTGTCCAGCTCTCCTGGAATAACTACATGTCTCCTGGAATCAACTCCATGCTCTTGAGACTGTGCTCGGAGACACAGCAAACCTTTTTGCAACGGCACGTATTGATGTGCCATCCTGGAGGAGTTGAACTACTTGTGAAACCTCTGTAGCGTCCAGGTACAAAAGAGATGTTGATCATAGACAAATGAAAACTACAGCAGTAGAAAGTCAGTAAAAATTCAGCCAAAAGAGATGAGAAGGGGAATAAGTACCAGTGGCCTCAACCATTCCTGTTTTTTTTGGGGGGGGGTTCTCATTGTTGCCCCTCTGAAGCACCTGTTTTTGATTTCATTAACAACAAAGCAGCTGAAACTGATTAACAACCCCCTTTGCTATTTAATTGACCAGATCAATATCCCAAAAATTTTACTGATAGGATGTTATGCTCTGATTAAAAAGTGTTCCTCTAATTTTTTGAGCAGTGTATATATATACATATATATATTAGTCATCCACATACAAGCTTATTCCGCTGTATAAACAGCTCATCAGTGTGGCTAGAGGCATCCACTTCCTTTTGGCCGGGATCGAAACCTAACCGATTTAGCGTCAGTCAGAGTTGCTACTCCCCTAAGCTATAGGCACATGGAATCAGAGAAGAGAAATTTTAACGTGTTGTATATCAGCAGTATATACACACACCAGCCTCCGAAAGAACTCAATCCATTTCAAGAGTAACACATATATTGCAGAAATGGAAACTGTTTTTAAAATTTTCTTCTAGAGGGAGATATATAGATTATTTTTCTCGTCTTTGTTCTTGTATTCACACAAAGTTACGGCCGTTGCTTCCTCCGGCCTTCATCAGGTGCATATTGATTGATATAACCTGCAGGTAATTCTGAAATGGAGCATTTATATCGTCTAATTCTTATTTTTACTACTGAGCTGCTATTCTCCGACTGTTTCTACTAAATCCTACTACACGACGTCTCTTCCTGGTATTAAGCCAACAATTATTATTTCACTAAATTAACTAACTAACACCATTTATTGCTGGTAATATTTGTTTTGTTTTCGTTTTGTAAAAATGTATTAATGATAATATTTTTGAGAAGGTTTTGTGAATTTAAACAGACACTAATACTGTCTGCACGGCCAATGAATGCCAAAATTAGCTTTCTGTCTGACAACCAAGCTTAGCTAATTGTAAGCAAGTCTCAGCATGTAACCTAAAGATATTTTTAATACTTCTTTTGTATGTAGGCGGGATATATTTACTATTCGTAGTAGTATTTTAAATGGAGAAACCATTAAAATTACTTACATTGTTCAGACTGTTGTCCTTATCTTTATTGCAATATTCCAGACGTTTCGGACCTTGTACGTCCCGGCCTTCATCAGGTGCTTAGAATTTCAAACCCGACACTTTAGTTTGATCTCAGGGGTATATTTATTTGGTACTATGTGCAGTGCTACTTCCAGATATAATTTAGTCATGCAGTTATCTATGATTAATTGAAACCTATAAGTTCTTTGTTCAGCAGTGCTCTAGCCAGGTATTGAACTCACAACACGTTTCGTCTAGTCACTGGATCTGATTAAAGTTTTTGAAATTCCAAGCAGCTAAAGAAGGCTAGAGCATATAACGTCGAAAACGTCGTGAATATAGCAATAGAAATGTGGTAAAACACTCCGAACAATGTAAATAATATAAATACTAACTCATGTCAGAAGTATAGACAAATATAAACAAACAATTTTGAAATTTTGATCTTCATGCCATCAGCGAAGTTACAGTTACAGAACTATTACTACTAATAAATAATTTTCTCTGTTATAGTAATGGCCGTGATATATATATATATATATATATATATATATATATATATATATATATATATATATATGTATACTCAGTAATGATATCAGATTAAGGACAGGATGATTAAATAAAATAAAGACAAGAGGAAAACTGTATTTTAAATCGCCTACGCGTTTCGTTCTGTGATGGGCTTTATCAAGGTAAAAAGACGAAATGAGCTTTATTCTAAATTATGTATCTATAAACACACAGTGTTGGCAACCACAAAAACGCGCACAAATCATTTCAAAAGATGAACAGAATATTTCAGTTTTTAGAATTCCTTCATGTGTAGTGCAATATCACGAGATGTTAAAATGAAGGGAATTCGACCGTTTTCTTTGAACTCTTTATTATGTATGTTAGGCTGTTTTAATACAATTTCCATAAGTAAAGGTGAGATTGGGAAAAATCCGGGGTGCAAATTGATGTTTTGGTAGTACTGGATGGCGGCACTCTCGAGACATATTCTTCTAAATAAATTGTTTACACTTTATTTGAGTGGCATTTTTTAAATCGAAATTGTGGTTGAATTTATTTCTGTGAATCACTAATGCATTTGTTAGATTATTATTAGTGAGGTCTCTTTTGTGTTCATATATACGTTTATTTTAGATTTCTACTTTTTTCTCTGATGTACATGGAGGGACAATCTCGGCAATTTATTCTGTATACACCTGCTTGTTCATTATTTAGATTTAGGTTATTCTTAGATCTGATAATGTCCATAATAGTTTTTGAATTAGTTGTTACTATGTGTGTTTTTTTTATATGAGGTAGGTTGTTTTGGATGTTTTATGCAATGGAGTTGGTTGGTAGTATGATGTATTTGCTATTGTTTAGATTGTTATTGTCAACAGTGTTTCTTTTGTTGTGGTTGTATATATTATTTGCCTTTGTTTTTGCATTGTGAATAAAGTAATATGGATAATGCAAGTTTCTGAATGTGCTTTCTATGTATTTTCTTTTGTTAAATATTGGAGGCTGCACATTCTTAGTGCTCTTAAAAAGAAACCTAAAATAATACGAGATTTGATTTTGGAAGAGTGGCTGGAGTAGAAATTTATCAGGTCGTTTTTGTTGGTAACTTTTCTGTAGACGTCAACATCGAGTGTGTTGTTATTTTTGTGTAATATGATATCTAGGAAAGGAAGAGTATGATTAGATTCGGTTTTGAAGGTAAAATTTATAGTAGGTTTAATGTTATTGAATTTGTTGACAAAATCTGCTATGTTAGTAGTTTATCATTAGAAGGGAGTCGTCTATATATCTAAAGTAGGAGGAATTTGGTGGTAAAATGTTTCTGAAACAATCTCTTTCCAGAAATTCTAAAAATAAACAAGCGAGAACGCCGCTGAGAGGCGATCCCATTGGTAAACAAAAATTTTTGTCTATAGAAATGGTCACTGAAATTGAAGAAACATTGCTTAGTAATTAGATAGCATAGTTTTATGATTTTCTTTGTATGTAGAAGTAATTTTATTTTTGTTTTTGTTAAGTGGGTTTTTAATCGATTTAAGCATTTATCTGTAGGGACATTTGTGTATTAGGGTTTTATGTCTAGATATGCCATGTGTTTTTTTTTTATATCGATGTTTTTTAGTTTGTTCAAAAAGTCACCAGAGTTTTTTTTTATATGTGACGGACTGATTATACCGAGAAGTGGTGTTACAATTTTGCATAATTTGCCAGCTATTTTATGTGAGACGCTGCTTATTCCGGATACGATAGGTCTCATTGGCATATTTGGTTTATGTGCTTTTGGGAGACCGTATAGTGTGGGTGATTTTAGATGATATGTGATAAGCTTTAGCCAGGAGAGGTCTTTTGTTTTTAATACTTTCTTGATATTGTTTATAAATTTTTGTGTCTCTTTTGTGATGCTGATTTTTTTAATTTTCTCCAATCTGTTATCATCATCAATGAGGTTTTTCATATTTGTTGGTATATGTGTTCGTCCATGATTACGATTCCCCCATCTTTGTCGGAAGAAGATATGTGTATATCTACGTTTTTTTAAAATGCCACACTAATGAAAAGAGTAAACAATTTATTCAGAAAAAAAGTTCTTGAGAGCGCCGCCATCAAGTACTACCAGAACATCAATTTGCGCCCCGGTTTTTTCCAATCTCACCTTTACTTATGGAAATTATACTAAAAACAGACTAACATACATAGTAAAAAGTTCAAAGAAAACGGTTGAATTCCCTTCATTTTAATATCTCGTGACTTTTCACTACACATGAAGAATTCTAAAACTAAAATATTCTGTTAATCTTTTGAAATGATTTGTGAGCGTTTTTGTGGTTGTGAACACTGTTTATAGATACGGAATTTAGAATAAAGCTCATTTCGTCTTTTTGCCTTGGTAAAGCCCATCACAGGACGAAACGCGTAGGCAATTTAAAATACAATTTTCCTCTTGTCTTTATTGTATTTAACCATATATATATATATATATATATATATATATATATATATGACAATAAATACACAACGGTCTTTATCATAACAGAGGTATACGGTATACTTCTCCCCTGTTGCGCTCATGGAGAGAGAGAGAGAGAGAGAGAGAGTGAGAGAGAGAGAGAGAGAATAGTAAGGCAGCGTCGACTCTGTTCATTCACCTAAATACCAGTTATTAAAATTTGCTCTCAATTTTGAAAGATCTTGCCGCGTGATTGCTCTTTAACAGTGCATTATTATTTGATTTTTGCAGTAATTACGTCGTCGAGTAGTGAAGTATATATGCAGTATTGTGCAAAATTATTAGGACAAGAACTATTTTATCTTTTATGTGGCATCAATATAAAATTTAAAATCACCCTTTCCCTAACACTTTTGCACACTACCGATAGTGTGCAAAAGTATTAGGACAAGGATTTATTTATCAACAAGATAATGACCTAAACATACTTCAAACCTTTATAAGAATTATTTAACTAAAAAGGAATATGAAGGAAGGCTTCGGAATTTGAATTGGCCTCCACAAACCCCTGATCTCAATCCTATTGAACATGTATGGGATGTTTCAGATAAAAAAAAAATAAATCTAATGTTATTTTGCAAGACACACTTTTGGAACAAATACAATCTGCTTAGCAGGAGATATCATTAAATACATTGAAGAAGCTTGTGATGTCAATGCATGACATAATGAAGGCTGTGATTAAAGCAAAAGGATATTATGCTAAATATTAAATTTATTTTAACAAGTAATTTTCTTAAAGAATTTGTTGAGTAAATCAAATAAAATTACTTTAATTAAATTGCTTATTTTCTGTCAATATGCCTTCACAAATGATAAAATAGTTCTTGTCCTAATACTTTAATACTTTTGCACAGTACTGTATATATATATATATATATATATATATAGGTTTCATTAAAAATGGCAGACAAGGTGTTATCGTTAAGATCTTTATATAATTTTCATATGGACATACGATGATTTCCTTTTCACAATTAGAATTATATAAGAACTGTTCAAAGGTTTTGTACTTTCAAGCATTTTCAGTTATACTATTAGCCATTATCAAGTATGAATTTTGTTTTACTTGTAAATAAATATGTGTAAATTTATCTATATTGTGTCATGTGTATGTTAAGTTCCGAACAGAGCAAACTCATTATTTCCGTGTTCATAATTGATGTTATCAAGTGTAGTTTCTCCATTTTATTACTTTTGACTCCATTATTTTTAATTGTCTTTTGCAAGTGAATGATGCTATTATATATGTATTATTAACAAGTATATCACGGATAGGTCCTGGAAGATCTATCTATCTATCTATCTATCTATCTATCTATCTATCTATATATCTCTCTCTCTATATATATATACATATATATATATATATATATTTATATATATATCCTCTCGTATCACGCACAGGGAAGATAATCTCTGAGGAAACAGCTAATAACTCTCTCAAATATTTTACTGTTTTTTTACGGCAGGTGTACACACGTAATAATAATAATAATAATAATAATAATAATAATAATAATACCCAGAAAGGATAATCAAACTAACCGGCCAGACATCGTGATCAAAAACCACAAATATAAAATGGGGTTTCTTGCTGACATAACAGTCCCTGAAGTAGGCACCTCTAAGTGGTGCAATTGTTAGCATGGTTGTCGCGTTAGAATCATTACAATTGATTAGAGAGTTCAGTCCTCACTGAGTGCCCCATACATTCGGCCATGTTCGCCACATCTAACCGGCGCTTAGAAAATTAGCATAACTGTTCTTGAATTATCACTGAAGGTCTTCAAAACATCAAAATATAAAAATCTAACAAATAAGTACATTAATAATTCCAGTTGTAGTTGGATAAATTAGGTTGATTGGAAAGACTTATAGAAGGAATTTCTGGTAACCCATGCCTTAAAGAAATAAATTCCCAAGAAGAGCTCGCATATTATGAGTTTTTTTTATATATCTAAACTTATTTATAAATGGAACTTTGTCTGTGTGTGTGTGTGTGTGTGTGTGTGTGTGTGTGTGTGTGTGTGTGTGTGTCCCCGTTACCTATTTTTCTTGAAAATATACACAGTTTTACTATAAGCGTCTGCGAGTGTTCTTAGCTAGGATTTGCGTCGAGGTACCCCCGATAAATATGGAAAAATCGATAATCGAAAAAATCGGGTTATAGAAAGAGTGGTCCGATTTTAATCAAATTTGATACACTCATAGACAAAGACATAAGAAACAATATTCAGAAGTTTCAAGGTTGCATCGATAATATATATATACATAAATATATATATATATATATATATATATGTATATATATATATATATGTATATATATATATATATATATATATATATGGCAAGATGTTTGTGCGTGTGTTTGTTTATCTGCTTGTATGTCTGTACTTTTTCAGCTCTTTTATTTTAGTTTTTACTTTGGATTTTGCTCTAAGTAGGTATAATTGTAGTTCTTAATCTCAGCCATGATACCATTTACTCAGAGGACATATGTAGCCTTCAAAATTCAGTTAATGACGAAAACAAAAATTCATTTGATATCGATACCAGAAAATCAAAGTTTGACTTACATCCATTCATTTTTTTTCAGTCTACAGTTTCGCTTTATCTGGAAACAACTATAGCTTTGTAGACTTTCGTGCCAACCTCCAAAGAGTCTGAGTTCCAGAACCATTAGTTTTAAAGCTTTTAAGTCAAAGACTGGATATACTGCTAGTATATATATATATATATATATATATATATATATATATATATATTACAAAAAATGATCAGTGAAAAATTTCGCGAAACAATTTCTGATTTTAGTTCTCTTCTTTAGAGCGGAAATAAATATATATACAAAAGAACATCACCGCAAATAATAGCAATAATCACAGTGGACTTGAATTTTTTGTTTTAATTTCTAATTTTCTTTTATTCTTTCACTTTCTCTATGCCTTTACATAATTTCAGTTTTCTTTGTTTCTATAAAGATAATATTTCTTTTGGTTCATACTTATCTGTTTCTTTTCTAACAAGATTCGAGAACCTTCTTTTTCTACAGCCTTTCTATGTATGCTGTCTTTTTCTTTAGCATAATTTTTTAAAATATTTTTTCACTGACTGAAACGTTTGACACACAAATGACTTGGCCAGATCGAAAGAGTAATAAGAGATAAGAAAAAACTTCTAGATCGCTCTTAATTTTGTTCATTTATTTTTTTTTCTTTGATTTGGGTTTCTTTCTTACTGTATATACAGAATAAATGTTCCATTGCGATTGGAGATATTTTTATCAAAGCCAGCTCCAATGTTCATCCGAGGATGACAAATCTTTTCTAAAACTGGATAATGGCTTGAGAAATTTTTAAGAAGTAATAAAACGCCTGCATATTGAAGGTCTATAATAATTCATGGCCTGATAGAAAAGAAAAAAGTAAGAACAAACGAAATATGTCACACAAAATATTCAAAAGAATATTTACAATTTCCTATGTAGGCATTCACTTTAACACAGTCGCATTAACATGGCCACCACATATATATATATAACTGGAAGAAAAAGCGGATTTTTTACTTTTCCCAAGGGTAATTGCGCGTAAGTGAATGCAAAGAATTTAACTGGAATTCGAACTAGGTTTACTGATTATTGTTCCAAACCGGGTATCCAAGGCATCAAAACGCACATGTGACTTTGCAAATATTGTAATTCTGCACTGGAAAATGATAAGATGATTTTGATTTGGAATTTGTCTGGGATTGCTGTCTAAACTATGTCGATGCTACGCGCGCAATTTTTAAATTTTTGTCATATAATCTTCAGGTTTACCGCAAGAGAAAAATTCATAGCAAATCCAAAAATGTGTGTTTTTTTTTAATAATAGAATGTGCACAATACAAGCCCCGAAAACTATTTCATATAGAGAGTTATTGTTGAATTAATTATGATTAAGAAAGTGTATGATATGAATAAAAAATATCGTAGTTTGGTCTGAAGATAATGATGATAAATAGCGATTCATCTTTGACCTGAATAAATTAAACTTGTTTTCAGACAAGCACTTCCACATCTTGGGAGAATTCTGTCTGCGTGGAATTCTTTTTTTTACACTTGAAATGGGAAGGAAATAAAACGAAATCCATTCCGCAAAAATATGCTGACGTGTCTTAGTTGTAAATGTCTGAACTGGCAGAACAAAGAAAATGTAGCTTATTTTCATGTAAACGATGATGAAAGTATATGTAAAGACATAATGCATAAGAGAAGCCTGTCAAATATAAAAGGGGAATGACATATCTAAGTACCTCCAGTGGAGTCCAGACAATTTTTTTATACCTAAATTTAAATTGAAATTTTAAAAATAAATAAGTTATCTTCAAGCTTTAAAATTAGCTTTAATTGAAAGCCAACAGAACGCTTGTTAACTTATAATATCATTTTGACCCATATGAAACAGCGTACTTTATAAATTTGAACATCGTACTTTATAACTTGGAACGTATTTGCACAAATAATTAATTTTCCTTTTTTTTTTAAAAATATACGGGGTGGAAAATTTTTATTAATTTTTTTATAGGCAGTATAATCATCAGTTCTTAACTAATATATAAAAAAAGATTCAGTTCTTTAAAAGATTTTAAAAATATTTTTAAAACTTTATAAATTATTTATAATAAAAAAATGAAAACAATTCTTTTCAAATTTTATTAGTAATCAAAAATTTTTTTTTCTTCAGACTATAATGTCCTTAATTTTTATTATTTATTCCAGCAATTAAAAGCTTATAAAATTAAATTATATCAAAGTTTTATTGCATTTTTTATATTTCTCTTCGGAGCAGATTTTCGTATAGTGAATCATAATTTGAAATAAAAAAATACATGATTTATATTTCCCAATGAGTTCTGCGTTTAACTAATAAAAAGAAAAATAACAGAAAATTAAAATTTATTAAAATTTCATGAATTTAGTTGAAGCGGGTGTAACAGAGTTAAAATTTTGTTTTCATCAATATTTTAAAATGTAATAATTTGAAAAATAATTTTATTCATTTGGGAATGAGTACTGAAATCTGACAAATATTTGATTTTTGCGAGAATTTCCAAATTAATGGGTTTGTCACCGAAAAAGTGAGTTACGTAAAATAAATTACGTAATCAATTGTAAATAGTCGTAATGTTTTCGACCACACTGACGCCAAATCAAAACAAATTCTTCTACCAAAATTTCGAACATGTTAAAAGGGATTAAAAAATTTATAAAATAAATAAAATTTACTTTGATCTTTCCTCTTCATAATATTATAAACATTTTGGATTAAAAATTTTTGTTTTATTAAGTTTTGAACCTTTTTAACCTTTTATGCTGGATTTTTTTGTTATGTAATGGAGGTACCTAGCCATTTCTATTTATCTAGTATTACTATAAACGTTATTTTAATGGGTACACGGATTTAAGCTGCTATCATAATTATTATTTAAGTCTCTTCGTATCTATCTATCTATCTATCTATCTATCTATCTATCTATCTATCTATCTATCTATCTATCTATCTATCTATCTATCTATCTAGTTCTCTCTTTAGATCTATCTATCTATCTATCTATCTATCTATCTATCTATTTAGAACTTCGTTTAGTTGTAATCACTTGTTACTAAAGGCAGAATCATTCACTCCTCAGATCTTATGTGATACGCTGACTTTCAACGTGGCATATTTGAGCCTCATCTTGCATACGGTCTTGGCAGTCTTCACCGGAGTCAAGTCATCTTTACTTATTTTCTGGGTTTAGTTTTAACCGATCGATGAATCTCGGCAAATGAAACAGTTGAGGGACTAAAAATATCCAGAGTGCTGGTTGACTTGTAATTTGTGAGTAGTTGGGTATGCACGAGCTGTCAGCCAATCTGTTCAAATGCAGATCAGAATGCATACACCTCCGATTCTATTTTGGGACTTTTTTAAGCGATCTCGTGATAACCCTTTTGGGAATTGCTTGTCACTGTTGATGAAATGCGAATTCCAATCACATTTCTCTACTGTGACCTTTCTCCAGGACCAGCAAGATTCACAACCCAAAAGTCAGCAAGAAAGGTCATAATCACATTTTCGTGAGAGAGGCCAATTCAAACTAAAAATATTTTAATTAGGAATATTACCGTTCTGATTAGATTGAATGAAGTGCTAAAAGAAAACATTGAAGGTGAGGAGAGACGAGCCTGTTTGTAGGTATGATAGCTGTTTTGGAAAAATATGAGGTTTGAAGGCAGTGATCCTTGTCGCCGTCTCTAATTTTCATCACTGGCTTTCTTATAGCATCAGTTTTCTACTCAGTATCTACGCTGATCTTACAAATATTTACTCTTGACTTTCTCTATCTGATCAGTCTTACTATTAAGACAAAAGTAAGTCTGATAAGATAGATAAGGTCAAACTGTTAACTGATCTAAAAATGACACACAATTGGCAAGGAATAGTTTGTTAATTTTAATATCTCTAAAACGAAACTGCTATATATCGGTCATCTGCATAGATGATGTTACTATAGGTGAGTGTAGCTGTTGCGCCTTCCCTGATTTAACTGGGGAAAAGGATGACTTTCACGCCTCAAAAACTAAACTGCTCTTTGTTTACTTTTGGCTGACATGAAGTGGAAAGACGTTATCAAAAATATGATCGCCAAAATTTATCTAAAACATCTCTAAATCTACCATTCGTCTAAGAGGTGAGGGACGATATATTTCTCTGTTTTCTACATGTCAGAAAGTCAAGGGTGTGAGAATGTCAATAATTGCTTTTGTCTATATGTCAGAAATTTAATTATTAGAGAATGCCTCCAAACTCTTTTTTCTGAATGTCAGAAATCAAATGTCGGAGAATAGCTCCAATTCCTATTTTTTAGATATCAGAAATCTATATGTTTGTGAATGGCTCAAGTACTTTTTCTAGATGTCAGAAGGCCAAGTGTTGTATAATGGCACCCTGTTCTGTTTTCTAGATGTCACAAAGCCAAGCGCTGTATAAGGTCACAGAGATGTCTATTCTAGATGACAGAATGCCAAAAGTTTGGAATGGCACCCAGATCTGTTTTCTACATGTCAGTTAACCAAGCGTCGGGTAATTTTACTCACACTCTCTTTTCTAGTTTTCATAAATCCGTGGGTTGGTTAATAACATCCAGGCTACAGAACGATAAGAAGTGAGAAGCTAATCCGGTCTAGACTCCTCATAGAAAACACTCGCCCGACCCTCAACAGATAGCCAAAAAGGAAGCACCATTGCCACGCATAAGCCGAAAAAAACCACACACAACTGAACATAGATTAATAATCTGCAGTGAATTCTAACTTACACTACCTAAATTTTTCTTTTTTATGTTCCGTGCCCATTGGCACGTAAGCAATTATGGCTATCCAAAGATTAATGTTCTTTTAGCTCTTTCTATCTCACTTAACCCCCTTTTTCTGACATATATTTACACAAAATGTTTTGTGTTGTTTTCCTCTCTCCCTTTTTTCATCACTCCGTTCTGTGAGTATCAGATGGAATATTAAAGCGCTCCCCCAAGCCCTTTTTCCCCATAATGTAATCCAAAAATTTCAACTGCTATTCCTGACGGTAAGTATAGGTTTCATTTCGTTTCTATTTTCTAAAAATTTCGAAGTTACTCACAATTTCGGTACGTGATATCATCAATTCGGTACGTGATATCATCAATTCGAAGTTACTCACAATTTGGTACGTGATATCATCAATTTGAAGTACGTGATATCATCAATTCGGTACGTGATATCATCAATTCGAAGTTACTCACAATTTGGTACGTGATATCATCAAGTCGAAGTACGTGATATCATCAATTCGGTACGTAATATCATCAATTCGAAGCTACTGACAATTTTGGTACGTGATATCATCAATTCGAAGTACGTGATATCATCAATTCGGTACGTAATATCATCAATTCGAAGTTACTGACAATTTCGGTACGTGATATCATTAATTCGAAGTACGTGAGATCATCAATTCTGTGCGTGATATCATTAATTTGAAGTTACTCACAATTTCGGTACGTGATATCATCAATATTCTTCTGCGGATCAACATTTCTGTTAAGTCATGACTCTTCTTCATCTTTTAGGTGATTGACCAACATTCACTGCCATATAGACGGATATATATCAAGTAACAGTTCAGTGCTAATAAGGTGAATTTAGTTGGAATTGCTGACAAAAAAAGGAATACAAAAGACACAAGACAAAGATAAAGAAACAAGTAATTATTATGGCAATAACAGAGAAGAAAAGTCCTTGTAAAACTAGTTGTGTTTGCGGCTTTAGAAGTCCAACTCTGAAATGTTCTTTAACATCCAAATAAATTAGACGGCTCTTAGAATGTTCAAAGTAGCCTCAAATAAGGAGAGGAAATTTCCTACCTGTTGTTCCTTGCTAGAACATTTGAAAAAAGAGAAAGATAGAAGGATTTTTGCATTGAACCCGCCAAAATTAGTTATCCACTGATTGGTCAAGGAAAATCGTCTTAGCCAATCAAACAGATCCATTTAGATTAGGGGTGGGTGAGAAGAGAAAGTATGTGGGAGAAGTAGTAGTAACCTTCTTTTATACTAGTTTGTAACGAAGATTTTATGATTTTTAATAAGCTGCTTATCATGGATCGAGCATCTGAGCAATGATGAGGTTTTGGAAAGGATAGAAACGAACAGGAAACTAATACTGAGGATCAGGAAGAAAAAGCTAAAGTTCCTGGGACATGCAATGAGGAAGGTGGGCTTGCAGAGCCTGATATTAACAGGCCGGATAGAGGGATGATAGACAGAGGAAAACTGTGTGTAACATACTTTACTGGCCTGAGCGGTGGCTGAGCCACCAGAAATAGGGAAATGCGGAAGGCCATGATCGTCTACATCGTTAATAGACAAGGCACATAGAAGAAGAAGAATAATCTGCTTAACATTTGGAATGCATTTTTGGCTATCCCAACGCACATTCGTATTTCGGTGTCACACTTTCCGACCTCTGTTAAAACACTTCGCAAATATTTAAACTTTGGTAGTTGATTGATGATGGTATCACCGATGGGTAATTTGAATTTTGGCCATATCTCCAAACAAGCATATATTCTGTTTTGTTGCAGTTGGTGTTTAATCCTTCTTTCTCATTTTCCTTCACTAGCTCTTATGAAAAAAATTAAAAATAACAAAGGAAAAAGATAGCCTTTAGTAACTGTTTGAAAATACCAAACCCAGTAATATTTTCGTATTCAGTAAGGAGATAAGATTGTGTAATAATAAAACAAGTTGATAATATATTTCTCAACAGTTTATACTAAGAAATTCCATGGAATCTGGTCTGAGTAACAAAAAAGGTTTATTATAATTTTCACGATGCAAATAAAACCTGGGAAAAAAAGCATTTTTATATAATGTATTTGTATTTACCAAATCTTTTGATGAAGTATTTATTCGAAAAAGAAAAAAGAATTTTAAAATAGATATCGGATTTAAATGACTCACAAAAGTTCAAAAATTGTAATACAAAGCAATGATTTACTTAAACAATTCTATCAAACAGACATATGCAAGAGAGAGAGAGAGAGAGAGAGAGAGAGAGAGAGAGAGAGAGCGAGAGGGAAGTACGAAAATAGATAGATAGATAGATAAGAATGTTCTGAAAGATATATATATATATACATGCATATACATATGTATATATAGAGAACGAGAGAGAGAGAGAAAGTGATAGATATACACACTATGATAGATATGAAAACGATAGATAAATAAATAGATATGAAGACACACACACAGATATATATATATATATATATATATATATATAGATAGATAGATAGATAGATAGATAGATAGATAGATAGATAATGAGCCTTTTGAGAGGTAAGAATTTTGGAAAGCCACGAATCACCACGTCCCAGAGAATCACAGAAATAGAAGAAAACCTGTATAAACGAAAGTAAATGGACAATCGATGATGTCCTCCTTTCTAAAAATGTTTCCCAGTAACATGCACAGTAATAACAATATTTCCTTCAAATAAAAAACTATAATACTTTCACGATCTTCTTACGCTTAAACAACCAAAGGTATCTGGAAGTCAGACTGAACAATTTTTCTCTCTGTTCACGTTTTGTATCTGCCCTGGTAGGTACCCACATTGCAACTGCGTTTGTAGCCTATTATCTTCCAAAACCCATCCTTAATCCAACTCCCGTTTTATGTTCTCAGGTGCTCCTCGAATATATGGTGGCTGTTTTATTACTAAATACCTACGATCTAAAATAGCAAACTTATTTTAGCCTATATCAATATATAAAAATATCAACAATAGATGGAATATACATAAAAAGAGGATGTTTCTCTCAATATATATCCAGAGTGTTACAACACATGGCTCTCAAAATACTTACTTTTGTGAATTAATATAATTTAAAACATAATGATATTGAAAAGGAAATTTTAATTCAGATATACTATTAAGATTGCAAGTAAAAACGTTTTCTATGCCTTGCATGGAATACGCAACTCCCATGCCTAAAGTATTAAGAGTTGTACTACGCCGATGTTTATCCAAAAATGACACAAGATCTCAGGAAGATGGTACTTTTTATTCGTTATTGAATATACCTAAATCGATAGGATTTCGAATCAGCCTCTTTAAGATCTCATTACAGGGCACAATAAATACTCACACACACAACAAAAAAAAAAAGATTTATTTGTTATTAAGTTTAACACAAGATAAATTTCCCAGCTTATCGTCACTAGAACTGTAAAAATTTTTTTTGCTTTGTCAAAGGTAAAATAGAATTTGTCAAACGAATTAATAAAAAATACAACTAATATATTTTAGATATCAACGTGAATCAAAAGGCTGAATTATTCAGAATTTCATGAGAAATGATTTTTATTTCTCTTTTAAGAAAATTAGATTTAAAATAATGGCGTTTATCAGAATATTGAAATTCTTAAGCTACTGACCATGAAAAATATTTTTTTTAATTTTGTCTTTATAAAATAAGATTTCAGATATAAGTCTGCATAAAAAATTGACGTTTTATTGATTGATCGTGAAATTTTAAAATTTTATTTTAATAAAATTAGATATCATATTGGCGTGAATCAAAATGTTTAGTTCTTAAACAATTGAGAAATTATTTTCTTTAATTTTGTCGTAACAAAGTTAGATTTTAGATATAAGCGTACATGCAATTCTTAAGTTTCTAAGGGATTGATCTTGAATATATATCTATTTTAATTTTGCCTTGGGAAATTTTGCTTTGCATCCAAATAAGTTCATAAGCGATTGACCATGAGAAATTATGTTTTTAAATGTTTCTATTAACAAAATTATATTTTGAATACTAATGCGTTCTTTAGCCAATGTCCTCAACAATTCAATTTGTATATTATGTTGAAAGCATTTAGATTTTAAATAATAGAGTGCATCTAAACAGTTGTGTTATTAAACGGTTGACTGTGAGAATATTAGCTTTTATATAATAGTAAACATCATAATTTAGAGTCTGGATCTGCTACATATTATCTGAACTGATGCGTAATTTCGCCAAGAAGTGTATTTTATGAAACAGCAAATATATGCAAACTGGTTAGCCAAAGCAAAATAGAAATTGTTTAAAAATATTTGATTGTTGTCAAAGTTCATAATTCGTTTAAAATCGCCATGTCAGGAAAATATTAGATTGTTTTGTAACCAGAGTGGCTAAGGTCAGATAATGTGGGTCTGGAAATTTTTTTAAATAATATGCCTAAAAGATGTCGTAGTCGCTTATATAAGAAACAGAATATTAGTAGCAGTCAGTCCATCAGCAGTTGAGATTGGAAGATAGAGAGAGACCGACAAAGAAATCCGGGTTCAATCCGGTTGACTCGTCCCTCGATGCGTTTGTGTTGACTCCTCCGATCCCACTTTCTATTTTACGCTATGTCACCTGAAGAGCGAATTAAAAAAAAATGTTGTATCCATTTATTTATATATACTTGTTACGGTCGTCATTTTATTAAGTGAGAATATCATAATCTTATCAACGTCTAAAAGACAAGAAATTTTATAAGAGAGAAGATAACAATTTTTGGGACCCCGTTGTTGAATTAATAATCGTCGTTGCATATGTCGTTTTAGTTAGCAGCTTAATTTTTGTCGTCTTGGTATAGAATAAAGAGCAAAGGAATTAATTGTCAGAATTTATTTTGCAAATGTTGTCTAGAGAAAACAAAATTTACATAACAACGTGCATCAAAATGTTGGCTTCTTGAGCGATTAAGAATTTTTTTTTCTAATTTTGTCTCGATGATATTATAAATAATAATGTACATCAAAACGTTGAGGTTCTAAGAGTTAGACCAGAGAAGCTATGAAGCTGTTTTTTTTTATTATTTCACCCCAAGTAAGGCATTCCACTGCCACTATTGCGCATGGGGCTACATAGGGGAAGGTAAAGAGAAGTGGTTAGCTATGGGAAATGTCAGAAGGAAGGTGATAGATGGGTAAGGATACAGAGGATGGGGTTAGGGTAGATGGGAAGAGTGTTTGAAAGAATGTGAGCGAGTTAGTATGTTAGGAGGTGTCTACTGACTTTACATTTAAACTCCTGGAGATTGTAGCCGTCGGGGAAGCAATCATGTGGAAGGGCATTCCACAGTCGGGAAGTGCGAGATAAGAAACTGTTGGAGCAGAAGTTGCGGTTGCATTTTATCCGTTTCACTGTAAAAGGGTTGGATCTAGTAGCTAATCTAGTATCTCGTGCAAGTTCGTACCTAAGGGGCACCAGTGATCTAAGTTCATCGGAGCAGAAGCCGTGAAAGTATTTATAGAAGAGGCACAGAGAAGTCACGTTGCGCCGGTTAGAGAGAGACTGCAAGCGATCATGCAAGACTTCACAGCTCTAGCTTCACTGTTTCCTAAACTATGAACCGCCCTCATATCTGGAAAGAAACAATGCAGTTATTAATGACTAGAGATTAAATTAATTTCTGCAGTATTTCACAGTGCTTGCATTACTTCTTCATAGTCAGCCTATGAACTATTCCGCCGAGACTTGTAATCCAGATAAGCTATCCATTAAACCTCGCACAGATCGGATAATGCAATTGAAAAATAATGGATTTTTGAAAGAAAGTTTCCAACAGCTCCAACAACGTTACACTGCCTATCTCGGATTATATATCATTTTGAATTAAATAGAAGAAATAATTCAAGAAATCTTCAGTCGGAAGACTGCCGGCGTCCATGAACCCGCCATACAATTCTTCATCTTCGTGTTCCGTGTCCCATCAGGCGATCATGGACTTACACTTGGTCCGGTCTCTTGTCGCTCTCTGTATCTTTCTTCTTGGTCAGTCAGTTAAGTGCCATACCTGATACACGCTTGGGCGATCATGTCCAGAAAAAGATATGACTGACTGTGCAGAAGAATATCCCGCATTAAGTTGCCATTACTTTCTGTGGTAGACTGGTTGCCAGCCAAGGCTATAGAAGCGAATCTGTTATGTTATTTAACACATAGCTGGAGGGAAAAGACGGATAAATACTTTCCTTAATTGTATTTTTGCGTAAGTGAATGCAAGGAATTCGACTGGAATTTGAACTTGGCTCCTCGATTTCTCGTTCCGAGCCGATATCCATTGCGCCACATCAATCCTATCCCCCGATCCACCATTCATCTGCTCAAGTCTATCAGATATATATCATGCTGATTTTACCTGTCTCTCTTTCCCTCTTGTGAATATTAGATTCTCCAGGCCTTCTAACCTCATTACGTCATGTTTGAGTTTTCTCCTCGTTTGCATACTCTTCATCATCTCTTTGTTGCTCATGTCTAACACTATCACCCGCTGATATATTTTGTTTGGTTTAATTCAACGGAAAGAGAGTTTAATATTAGTGGTATTATTAGTTATGCTTTATTGTAATTCGCGATGTGAGTTTATGTAAAAAATCTATTTGTAATACTATCGTGTACCTGTAAAACCCGGAGAATAGGTAAATTAGCTGACAATTTGAAAAAGATAGAAAGAAATATAGTTTTCTTTCTTTTTCCTATACAAAATGGATTGTTTTGGGCCAGGCGGAAATTTGACAAAATGGTCGCAGTCATAACAGAATCTCGGGATTTACTTGATGAGGTCAGGTAGGGTTAAATCCTCAACAGTTGTTCCTGGGAATTGGAAAATCTAAAGATGATGTAATCGAAAGAAAGAAAACAGAAATACATTACGTCATGTGAGCTCTTGATATTTCATTCGTCGAGCCATGACTTCCTCGCAAATCATGTGGGTGGAAAATAATCTCATTGGTCAAAAGCTTTGAGTCGGATAAATCCCCCGAGAGGATTGTGGTTGGTTATAAAAATGGAGACTCAGCGAGAAAAATTGGAAGAGTTGTGGAAGTTATTTGGTGAGAGTTCATGGAATTGCAGTCGAAATGTAACGACTGTGGAAAAAGATTATCAACTGGGGGAGCCATGACCCCCTCGGCTGGTCGCCTATCATAGAACCTACGACTAAAGAGTTAATGTCGAATGAAGCTTGCCGCCGATTAACTTAACGAGTTAATGTTAAATAATGCGCCTATGGTAGGAATACCGAAAGAACGTTATTGTTTTAAAAGTTATGTGGAGAATTGAAATGTCTGAATCCTGGTTCGCTCTATTTCGGTAAATTCCGTTAAGCTCCGATATGAACCCGAAAGAACTTTGTTGTTTTAAAAGTTACATAATTGACAGCTCCGATTTTAGAGAATACGTGAAAAAACTTTAATGAAAATCTGAAGAGCTCTGTTTACTTTAACGAAACTTAGAAAAGACAGTTTTACTTTGAAAATTAGAAGCTCTGAGATTTTGAAAACGAAATCTTTCTCTCTCTGTTGTAAACTGGCATTCCGACAACTGTATTATCATTCCGACAACTGTATTAATTTTTTTATAAAGACATTCTTCGTAACTTTCCAGGCGTGTTCGAGCTTATTTATTTATTTATTTTGGTGACGTGTTCATTTTTAACCACAAGTATACACAAATGTCCGGTTTGGATCTGGTACGGCAACTGGATTTGCACAACGCGACTTTCTGAGATCAAATCACAACGTGGGCAGTGGTCCGTTGTTGTAATAGACGTCTGGAGGACCAGCTTCTGTGACGAGATCATCACGTCCACAATAGCGGCCCGAAAGCGTCGACCTAATTGGTACCGTTTCGGCATCATTGCAGCGAGATCCGAGCAACAAACCCTCCAGCCAGCCGGGTGGCAGTGTCACAATTAGCCAGCCCGGGCAAAAGTGTTACACATGTGTTGTCCTTAAAATTTGCGTGGTACTTTGTCATCAATAAATGATTACCATACAGCTTTTGGGAAACTGAGCGTCTCTCAGAGTGACAAGAATGCAGAAATGTTTTTATTCCGACTCGATGAAGATTGTCGTAGCCTTCCTGATTTTAGGGTATAACCCACTGAAAAAAAACCCAGATGAATTACTTAAAAAATTAAATGAAATGTCAGTTGTTATCGCCAGTCTTCTTCATTCTTGTTATTTTTTTTTATTCTCTCTGCTTAACAGTATTTTTCTCAATGGTCTGTAGCATTCAGCAACTCGCTGACGTCTTAGGGGCTTTATTGCCTTGATTTGTAATTCACCAGATGACAAAAACACAGACCATTAAGTGTAAGAAGAAAATAAGTTGTTTTTATTAGCAATCGAAAAACGAAGCCCAAGACGCGATCCAGAAATTGAAGATGTCAAAACCAAGCACGGGGAAAAAAATGAAATATCTGTGAAGTGTTTTCACAGAAAACGGAAAAAAATCCTAAGACGCGATGGATTAGCAAAAGAAGCCTTCCAAATGCTAAGTAAAGTATTAAGAAGAATGACAGGTCTAAATTGCTGAAACTCGATAATGTAGTAAATGTTGCTATGATTGTAAAACATCATCGTGTGGGATAGAGCACTTAGAAATTCAATATTAAAAGTTTCGCAGACATTTTAAATATTGTTCTTTTGCATAGACAACAGCATATATTAAGAACTCATTCAATATATATAGCTTACTTAGTGTCTCAGCGATTTACCTTATTTTTGTATAATCTCGATATTAGGCAATTGCAAAACCTTCAAAGGGTTAAAAGAATGTATTTTCCAGAATAAATACCTATTCAGTTACTTTTTTCGACTATCGAAGAAGATAGTCTAAAAACAATAACTGAATTTATTCTGTATATAAAGAATTTACGCTGTACAATGATCGAAAATGTTCGGTCCAACTTCTGGATTTAATCACTCTCCTCCTGCATGGCAGCTAATGCTGGACACTCTCCTCAAAGATAGAGGAGAGATTAGAAGCAACAGAAATTTGGATCTACAGAAGGATACCGAGGATACCGTGGACTGAACATGTGTGCAAGGACGAAGTTTTAGAGAGGATGCAAACGAAAAGGAAACGTTTATTTAGCATTGGATGTGCGTTGTGGTGCAGTGGATATCGAATCGGAACGACAAGTCGGGTTGCCGAGTTCGAATTCCAGTTGAACTCCTTGCATTCACTTACACACAAATGCCCTTGGGAAACGTATTAATCCGTCTCTTCCCTCCAGTCATGGGTTAAATAATAGGACACATTCGGTTCTATTGCTAGCAAATCGTACACCGGAAAAAGCAATGGCTACCTACTGCTGGATAATCTTCTGCCTAGTCTATCATGTCTGTTGCGAAACATGTTCGCCCAAGGCGTGTATCACGTATGGTACTTAACTGACTGACATTTAGCATCAGGAAGAGACCGCTGAGGTTTCTGGCACACTTAATGTGGAAGGAGGGCTTGAAGAATCTAATACTCGTAGGAATGATAGAGGGGAAGTGAGACAACGAAAAACAGCGCAAGATATACCTGATCGGATTTATCAAGTAGATTAGGGAGCAGAGTTTAAGACAGCTACCAAGAAGAAAAGTGTTAAGAACAATAAGGGATAAGGGCAATTCGAAAACTCTGATCGCCTACCTTTTGAAAGAACACTGCACATAAAAAAGACATTTATATGTTCATTAATTTCATTAAGTTAGAATTCTAAAAGTATTCAAACCGTTGGTTTATGACGTTCATTTTTACAGTAAGTGTTATTTCTAGAATCCTAAAATCAATGTCGAATTATTACATTTCTCATCGCAGTCAAGCAATATGGTTTTCGTTTCTAGAGGTCATATGATATACTGCCAATATACTGATGATAACTGGCTTACGGCCCTATCACGTTGAATACACCGGTTCTCGCTCGATCACCGAAGTTAAGCAACGTTGAGCCTGGTCAGTACTGACCACTTGGGAATACCAGGTGCTGTAAGCGTATTGTGCGTTGTGATGTAGTGGATATCTGCACGGAAATAGAAATCGGTGAGCCGAGTTCGAATTCCAGTTGAATACGCTGCATTTACTTAAGCACTGGTACCCTTGGGAAAAGTATTAATCCGTCCCTTCCCTCCAGTTATGGGTAGGACTTGGGGATTCGGCCCTTAAAAAACAAATCCCAATATACTCGAAAAAGAAAAACTATTACTAGATACAAAACTTATATAAAAACAACAATAAATTGTTGAAAGAAAAAGTATTACCAGCAGTAAAAAAACATTTAGTTGACATTAAATGATCCGCCGAGGTTGATATGCCATAAAAACAAAACAACCAACCGACTGACGATAATTGCGGAAAAAGTGTATCGTGTTTTAGATATAAATAAACTGCTCTCCATTAATAATCTGAGAGACCCCTATCTGACTTCCATCAGCATAAGCCATCTCGGTCTAACGTTCTCAGTTGACATAAAGCGGAAAGAATCTATTGAATCAATTGCTAAGTCAGCTGCTAAGGAAATTGTTTCACAGTGCCGTGCGAGACAATTTTGATCTTCAGAAACTATGTTACATATCTGTAAGTCTACCACAGAAGAATCAACAATATTTTCGGCCTGATCAGGCAGCTCGACTTTAGTATATTTTACACCGCTTTATGGTTGCCTCTTCGCAATGGAACATAGCATTTTTGAATGTCTGCGCAGTACCAAAGATCTTATCACATTACAGCTGAGCTACCTACATATAACCGTAAATTCTACGTGTACAGCTTCTTTTTTCGCACCTCTTGTGAAACGTTCTTCCGGCTCCATGCTTTATAGCCATCATTCATTTGCGAAAAATTAAATGCAATGTCAATAGCTATCTGCTGCCATTCTGATTTCACTTTTTCTCTTGCAACACCTTTTTTAATTGTTCCACACCAAATAACCATTTATGACTTCGTTGCTTTTCTGCCTTGCATGGGATAAAACAAAGGAAAGAAAAATATGCTAAAAACCTTTTCATCAAGAAAATAATTAATTGAAGGAGTTAGCGAATTCGTTTTGAAGGAAGAATTAATGATTTTTTGAAATCTATATATGATTCCTAAATATCTCTAATATATATATATATATATATATGTGTGTGTGTGTGTGTGTGTGTGTGTGTGTGTGTGTGTGTAAAATAATGTGATCAAAGGGCAATTAGAAATTTACTGTTTCTTAACAATTTTTCATTTTACAGTGCTCAATAGTAAAGTTTTGGATTTTTTTGCTTTAGTCACCCTCAATATGATCGCTTGAAGATAGAGCGATAGTAAAATTATGATTCCAAAATATGGGAAATTCTGTCCCGAAATTTTAAAATTAGTTATATTACAATTATATAACGGCAATAGTCAGTTTCAGGCCATGTGCGTTGTGTTTATTTTGCTTGACTATTTATATATTTTGGCCAAATATTTATTATGTGAAGGTCTATTGTTTTATTCTAACGATTATTGAGTGGGCAGGAATAGTTACGTTTAAAATAGTTCTAAAGGCTAATGAGTGGAAATAATTGAAGATCCAAATGCAGTTTTACACACAGAGACACACACATACACACACATATTTGTTTATATACTGGTGCCCCCTAGGTGTGAGTTAGCACGAGATACTAGATTGACAACTAGGTCCCATCCTTTTACAGTGAAATCGATGAAATGTAACCGCAATTTCTACTCCAACAGCTTCTTTTCTCGCACTTCCTGCCTGTGAAATTCTTTCCGCATGCTTGCTTCCCCGACAACTATAACCTCCAGGAGTTTAAATGTAAGGTCAGTAGACACTTCCTAACACACTAACCCTCCCATTCTCTCCAACTCTCCCCCTATGTACATCCTAACTCGTCTATCGCCCTGTGTAAACCCATGCGCTATTGTGGCAGTGGAGTGCCTTGCTTGGGGTGACATGATTTAAAACATATTTTGTGTCAACATACTTTTACAAACTTTGGGGGCGGATTATTTAAACCAAACCATGGAAAAAAGTTCATAAAAATGTATTAATATATTATTAACTTTAAAGAAAGCTAGTGGTAGATGCAACTGGGTGCTATATAGACCGGGTTACATTTGTCATTCGTGTTTATTTTTTGGCTAGTCTATCTTTAACGTTTAAACTGTGCAAATGTGAGTTACTTGAAAAGTGTTCCTTTTAACAATAGCAGAATATTCATATAATTACGAAGCAGATATGATTAATACATACTTCCGCACGAATAGCAATGGAAGCGAAATTGCACAGCTTTATCAGTTTACCAGATTAAAGGCAGATGAGTCATCCAGCACTTTGCTACTGTTTATTGTCGCGTTAATATGGCTGGATCTGTGGCACCGTGGATCATATACCAGATTCCTAAGAAAACATTCTACAGGCTTTCAGAGCCGATCCATGTATCACTACCCTAGCATGTCGTACATCTCTTTGTACCGCATGTTGGGTACTGCAATAGCGGTATTTCTATCCGTATCATTTGCAGCATGTGCAGGGTCTTTCGTTTTCTGATCACTATTTATGGAAGAACATATGCTGGAGTTTTATAGCACAAACTGCCGTTCTGTTGTTTTTTGTTCAATCAGATGATTCAACATTTGAATGATATGGAATAACAAATTTATACAACTATTATTTGTGGGCATATTAAATTACCCATGGTAAAAGAAAGCCTAGAAACCAGTATCAGTTTATGATGAATTTGTAAGCTGGTAGGTCTATGTGTCCTCCCAGCACGTCTTACAGGAGCTGTTTCCAAAGACTTCATAACGACCGCATTTTCAGACCTGCTAAACGATGTGCTCCTGTTAATATGAAGACGTCTGTGGATCACGCATGATGTGACTTCAGCACATTCAGTTTCATATTGTTTACATTGAACTGGTTAACAACTACTTTGAAAGATAAACAGGTAGTGTGGACCAGTTCCACCTTACCCGATATCAAGCCTTTGTATTTTTATTTGTAGAGCCACTTGAAACAATTGGTTTATGCGGTAGACATTAATAATGCAGAGACGATTGATCAACGTTTCATGGGGGGTCTGGGAACATATTCGACACCGTATCAATGTATTTTTAGGTTCTGCTAGTCAGTGACCCGAGAGTTGCGTACGTTTGTAGAAGCAAGCAGAGGACATTTTCAACATTTTTTGGAGTTGCTGTGTTGACGTACAATTACGTTCATTTGGACATTTAATAATTTTTTTGAATTTTTCACGATCTCACTCACGATTTTGTAAAAATGTTTTGTATATATGATATTATTTAGAACGGTTCATGATATGCTTAAATAATAATCTGATGCCTATATATATATATATATATATATATATATATATATGCATCAGATTATTATTTAAGTATAACATGAACCGTTCTAAATAATATCATTTGAATAAAGAACATCTAAATATTGGGTAATTTTACTTTTTTTCACTCGAAATTATACCTACAATACGATGTTTAAATGACTCATGATCAAACAAAATACATTCTTATTGTCTGTTATCGTTAAATATAATATATATATATATATATATATATATATATATATAGTAAATAACTAACCTAGGGAGACAACGAACCTACCAAGCTTTCACCTAATGTAATCTTCAGGGAAGATTGACTCGGAGGGTTTTTCGAAACGAGTATAGCGATATGTTTATATATATATATATATATATATATATATATATATATATATATATATATATATGTGTGTGTGTGTGTGTGTGTGTGTGTGTGTGTGTGTGTGTGTGTGTGTGTGTGTGTGTGTGTGTGCCTGTGTATGTGTGTAATTTAAGACATAGAACAATATGAATAGAAGCAAAATGAAAACTTGTTTTACCCGAAGCATTTGTCAATTTACGTTCATTGTTTACATAGGAACCAGAAAAAGGTCGGAGCAGAAGAAACAAAATGAAATTAAAATTAATGTCTAGATTTACAGGGTGCCATTAATAAAATGTCGTCTAAATGACACAAAATCGAAAATGACAGACATCTCATTTTTAGAGATATACAGAGTTTGATGAATAATTGACACAAAAATGAAAATAACGCTGGTAACGTAATTAAAAGTATATATTTAACTGCATCTTTCCTGGCCGGTCTTAAGTTAGTGAATGCTTTCATACGCCTTGCCTTCAGTTTATCTTTGGTGTTACAAGGTTTATTGGTGCCTCGCCCAACTGCGCCTGCACATAATAATCAAGAGGGTTGGAGTCTAGAGAGTGAGATGGCCAGATGTAAGCGGTGATGCAGTTGCAGAATGGGTCCACTTGCTCGTGTGACATAGTACAGAGTCATGTTGGCAGACATAGAATCTTGTCGCAGCTTTCCTCTTAACCCAGAATACCACTACCACGTTACGGTGCTTAATGTTTGAGATCGTGTGAAAAAGATGAACACTTCAAACACCTTCATAATTACCATTCGACTCATCCAACTCTTTTCGAATCTTCTTCTCCACTGTCTTCAGACACTCTGAAATCTTTATATTGGAGCTAAATCTCTGGCGGAGTGAATTGCGTCATAGTGCTTTTTTGATAACTGACAATGCCCAACTGACCCTACTATAATATTCAGTCGACAAATTCATAATCAAGTAACGTGCATACGCGAAGTTAAAATATATGGTGCAATTTGCACCTCGCACTCTGTACATGTGCAATATGTCTTCAGTTTTATGTGTTATACATAGGCTGCATACAAAGCAACTGTTACCGACAGTCTTCTGAAAAAAAGGAAGAGTTTCGTTATCATTAATTTTTAAGTTATGTATTACCTTACGAAGGATGCAAAATAGAATATGAAATATAAATTAATTTATTTTAATTATGAAATAAAAAACTATTTCTATAAAAGAGTTTTTTTTAAGTCGAGTAACATTGACGCAGCACATATTTCTAAGAGGTTTCTTTAAAAGCTGAATAACATGACAAAACTTTTCAATTTATTTGAAATCTATTCATCTATAAGAATGAATTTATATATATATATATATATATATATATATATATATATATATGCATATACATATATATATATATACATATATATACGCACCTACACACGCGCGCACACACACACACACCTATATATATATATATATCAGCTTTGTCGCTAACGTATATCTACTTTAAACTTGGAGAATTGAAACAATTTACCCAAAGAAATGGTAAACTTCTCGAAATGGCGACAATACGTACGGCTCAAATTTGATTCTATGCAATTACCTAAACGCTTCAGTTTCCACATACAAAAGAATCAAACATACATTTCTTTTTTTATTTCCGTCATCGTTGCTTTTCTTACTTTATCTTATCATGTTATATTTTTTTTTAAACTCAATGCCTTTTAAGCTTTTACCACTTACTCTTCCATGGAATTATTTCTTGCAGGTGTTTCTTTTTGTTGCTTTGTTTTGTTTTTTGTCAAAACCACCTGCAATATTCGCGATCCTGAGGAACGCTTTCGAAAGTGAATTTCGCTGATAAACTTCATTTCTTTTGAAGATTGAAATTTTAAAAGCTTTCGAAACAAATGTTTAACTTCTACGCCTCTCTTTGGATTTCTGTGCTCTACAGATAAAATTGGGATACCAAATCTAATACACCATCCCGATTAGGAACAAATCTTTTTGAATATGCAGTAATATTGCTTATTTTCTCTAATACTTTGGCGTTGCTAGTAACATTCAATTTTGCCGTTCTTGAAAATATATAAACATTGAGCAGATATTTGCCATGACAATTTTATCGATAAAAATTTCAATATTTATTATTTAATTTTCCTCACACTGCCATAAGACAGTTTCTTATTGAAATAGGAAAAACGACTAAAGTTTAGCTTAATAGTGGTGGCATAATCGTAATGCAGGTAATAATAATAAGAGTCTTGCCTACATACTGACTGAAATGCCACAAACTTAGAGCGAAAATTATACTTTTTTAATCGTTCCACTCCAAGCAAGATGGAACTGCCACTGATGCGCAGAGGGGTGCTACATAAGAGAGTAAAAGTTTAAGCAGGAGGAGAGCGGAGAGAAAGACGTACCAGTTACAGGGTTTGTCCGAGAAAGGGCAAGAGAAGGATGGGAATATAGGTGTGATAACAGTTGCGGAGGTAGACTGAGAAAAGAAAAGAAAAGAACAAGACACAGTGGGTGATATAGAAAGAAGGAGGGAAGGACAGAAGTCAGATGGATAAGAAATGGGAATTGACATTGCACTTAAATTCCTTGAAGTCTGTCACCGTCAGGAAAGCAAGTATACGGAAGGGAGTTCCACAAGCGAGAAGTGCGCGAAAAAAGTAATTGGAGTAAAATTGTCGCGGTCATTTGGTTGGTTTAAATGTAAAAGGGTGGGACCTTGTTGCCAGTCTGGTTGCTCGAGTAAATTTTTGTGGAGTAGGCATCAGTGATATAAGTTCGTAGGAGAAGAAGCCATTAAAATATTTGTAGAAGAGACAGAGAGAAGCCACATTCCACCGCTGAGGCGGCCCGACACATTGGCCGAACCTTCCTAGCAGTGAATTTAGCTATTCATTCAATGTAATGGTGCCACTTGAGGACGGAAGAGAGGGTGAGACCGAGGAGGCGCAGTATATTACTTTCCGAGAGAGTCGCTTGGTCCATGCTTATGAGAGGCATGAGAGGCTACCTCTGTTGATTGATTGATAGATAGCAGCTTCGTGGACGGTTTCGGCCTTTCCGGTAACAGCCAAAATATTGATATATTCAGCTTTATCATCTTGTGTGTTTTTTGAGCACTTTTTCGCTTTTGATGTGTCAGTAGGTTTTTCTATTTGTTTCCCCTCTCCCTCTCTTCTCTCTCTCTCTCTCTCTCTCTATATATATATATATATATATATATATAGTATATCGAGGCAGCAAGTAATTTTCTAAACATATTCTATTAAATATAAGAGACCATGAATGTCTATTATGTTTAATCATGAGCCGTTCTAAACGTCGTATAATATTATAATAAGTGATGGTGGATTTTATAATATTTCAGTTTAAACTACCTCTCTGAAGATGGCTCATGTGAGCCAAAAGCTTAGAAGAAAACCAATAAATAATTATCCAAATGTTGGAGAATTTTTGTCTTTATTTTCAACTGAAATTAAAGCAAAAATACGACGTTTAAACGGCTCATGATTAAACATAATAGACATTCATTGTCTCTTATATTTAATAGAATATATATATATATATATATATATATATATATATATATATATATATATATATAGGAATGTGTATCCTATTTTATGGATTCTGCAAAAATCATTTCTGTCAATACTTAATCCGCTGATTCTTGATTGGTAAACTTATAAAAATTAAATCACGCTTCTAGTATAATCGATATGAAGCGATGGCTTTTAATTTCCGATGAAGCAAGATAGGCCCTTAATCACCCACCGCCATGATCTTCCTCCTGTCAAAACGAATAAAGTCAGTTTTAAACAAGTGAATACATTGTCAAAGCCAACTCATTATTGTATTAGAGCTGATAATTGGGTCCCGTGTACCAGAGGATAAAACTAAGTTAGCACTGGCTTTAACTGTAAATGTTTGTTTTTTAATGCATTCACTCGTAAATAAAATGATATTCAGAATGGTACTATTGGTCAGAAGTCTCGATTACTGTATATATTCGTGTATAATGCGGTTTCTTATGATCTGATAATTTTATGTGTCGTACTATACATAGTTATATATAAAGAGGTTATTGATTCGTTTTTACAGCTTATCAACACTTTACAATTTATTCACTGCCAGAACAGATATTTAGATGAAGAGAAGACTTGAAGCAACAGAAATGTGGTTCGCAGAAAGTATCACCACTCGAATCATAGTGAAAATGCAACTATGACACCTGATTTAAAAGAGATAGAAAGAGTTTAGAAGAAAATGAAAGGCCAATCCTTTACAAGAAACAAGGAATAAGCCTTTACCTTCGTGTTCCACGCGCGAAGAAAATAGAAGATACTGTATACTTACTTAGAAACATTACTCAGCTGGCTGCTGGTAAATGGCAGCCTCTCGGTTGACAAAAAAATTAATACAGTAAAACTGTACGAGATAAAACTTAAAAACAAATTCTAGTATTTTGATGCCTAGTAAAGAATGGTAAGCAAGAATGTAACTTTATACAGAATTGAACATTTTCGCACGAGTGGGTCATTGATAGAGACTAAGTTTGACGTAGAGCATCTGACGACCATTCTTACCCCTTCCATTAATTACGACATTTTCTGACACTTTATATCAAATATTCGTTAATAAATACTATAATGATCTCCAAACTGCCATGATTTCATAGTAAAATGCTTTTCCGTTGTTTAGGTTACAGATTTGAATTCACAGTTACATTTCTCTTTTGGTTTACCAAAAAAAAAAAGTAAAAAAAAAAAAACACTTAATTGAGCAACATATTTAAGATTTATGGGAGAAAAAAATTAAAGTGATCTCTGATTGAAAACGGAAAAGACAGATATGTTCCTTTTGTATTGATGTCTTGATTTTGTTCTAAAAAAACAAAATAAGACAAAATTAACTAAAAAAGGGGTATAGCTATATTGTTTTTTATTTGTTTGTTTTTTGTTCTAGAGCTACAAACATATTTCATAGCAAACAAGGCAGTTTATTGCCACTGGTGTGCAGGGGGTTAACTTTTGAGGAAATTTATGATGAAGTGTGACAGGTTATGGGGATGTCAGGAAGTGGGGAAGAGAAGGATGAGAATACTGATGAGGGTAGAGTGGATGGAGAAAGAAGCATGAGAGAGAGGATGAAAGTTAGTGAGATAGGAGATGACTGTTGACTTTCAACTTAAATTCCTGGAGATTGTAGCTGTCGGGAAAGCAAGGAAACGGAAGGGAATTCCACAGGCCAGAAGTACGAGAAAGGAATTTGATGGAGTAGAATTTGCGTTTACATTTTATTGGTTTCACAGTAAAAGAGTGGAACCTAGTTACTAATCTTGTGGCTCGAGTAGATTCATATATAGGGGCACCAGTGAGCTAAGTTCATCGGAGCAAAAGCCGTGAAATTATTTGTAGAAAAGACACAGGGAGGCCACAATGCGCCGTTGAGAAAGTGACTGCATCTTAGCTGCTAGGTCAGAATCGATCATATTACAGATTCTCCGTTGGATTTTGTCAAGGACACCTAGGATTGATAGATACCCGACCAGATATGGCAGTAGTATTCAATGCACGGGCGGATGGTAGATATGTGCAGGATGGTTTCAGCCTGGAAAAAACTTCATGGCCCTACACAGAGATCCAGCCTTCTTAGCAGCGCATTTAGCTATGGATTCTATATAGTCATTCCACTTGTTGTGAGAGTAAAAGAATCAGAACAAAACAAATTGAAAAACATAAAGAATAAAAGTGAAAATAAAAGAGGAAAAAATGACAGGGGAGAGGTCATTTTCTAAGATTAGACAGGAAATGTTGGGGCACCCAGTTAGAATCGAATTCACTATTCAATTGCAATTGATGTAGCGAGACAAGTTTGCGAGCCATTGCACCGCGTATAGGTGCCTAAAAATGACAAACTAGTGGTCAAATTTTGAAAGGAATTCGGATCAAACACAAGAGTCTATCGGTCTAACAAATCTAGTAACTCAGTTCCTCCCATGTAAAATAGACTTATTTTAATGATATCGGTTAGTCTTTCTTTACTAAAATACCAGTCGAGATGACAGAGATTCTGCTTTTATATCCCATAAGTAAAGTCAAGAAATAGATAACCAAAATAAATGTTCGGTGGGAACAATTTCTTACGTCAAACTTTAACTTCGGAAGACCGAAGACAACATTCGAAAATCCTTTTTTTCTCAGCTAGTGTAGTAGCTTGGATTAAAATCCACTTATAGTTTCACCTTGTCTAGAAAAAACCGTGGCCTATCATTGAGGCTTGTGTACTTCATTCACCGGGGTGTAAAATAGCCTAGTGTAATTTACAACAATATTTTTCTCTTATTTATGTGACGTGTCCTTTCAGGACGTAGGTGATCATAGATTTCCACTTGCCCCTATCCCTTGTCACTTTTAACATTTTCCCTCTCTTGGTAACTCTCTCAAACATAGCCCGCTATCCACTTGCTTAAGACCATCAAGTATGTCTTTCACTGCCATTCCTCTGTCTCTATTTCCCTCTATCCGCGCTGTGAGTATTATATTCTCCAAGCCCTCTTTCCTCATTACGTGTCCCAGAAACCTGCTGGTTTTCATCCTCTCCAAAACCTCGTTGTTGCTGACATATTCGGTCTATGGTATCATCGGCATCCTTGTGCAGAACCACATTTCGGTTGCTTCGAGTCTCTCGTTTATCTTTTAGGAGAGTGTCCACTATTCTCTGAAAATATAGAACATATATCACTTAACAGTCCAGTACTTTTTTCTTCATCTCCAATCACCACCTTATATACTTATTCAGTTGCTCATGCGCACTCCACTCTTCCAGGTTTAGAGACGCCTCTTTTATTATTACCATCAGGAACTGTTTTCCTACGACGTTGCGTGATGACTCCTGTATACATGCTACTAATATTGGCTGATATAATCTCATTCTACATTAGTCCTATATTCATGTTTTCAAAACTAGTATCACTCTCGTCAATTAATACCTCAGTCAGTTATGGGCCATACGTGATACACGATTTGGGCGATCATGTCTCGAAAGAGACATGATTGCCTGGGCAGAAGATTATCCTGCAGTAGGTTGCCATTGCTTTCTGCAGTAGACTGGTTGCCAGCCAAGATTATAGAACCCAATCTGTCCTATTATTTAACCCATAACTGAAGGGAAGAGACTGATTAATACCTTTTCCAAAAGTATTTTTGCGTAAGTGAATGCAAGGAATTCAACTGGAATTCGAACTTGACCCCCCGATTTGTCGTTTCGGATCGATATTCACTGCACCACAACGCACATCCATTCACATCCAATTAATACAACTGATAGATAAAAGCAAACAGAGTGCACTAGACTAGAAAAACCTGTTTATAATAATAAAAAACAAAGCTGATATTTATTGATCCCTGTATTGTTAGGTGGAATGCCGACAGCACGCACAAGTCAACAATAGTCAATCACTTATGACCACGTTTCTATGAAAAAAAACTTCCACACATTTACCAAGTCTTTCAGTCATATATTTGCAAACTACCACTGTCATCTAAATTCGTTAAGTAGGTTCACCCTGATTCTCTTTTGAGTGCTAATTTCTTCAAATCTTCGTTCCTACTTTACGATATCTTTCTAAGTGTTAGCAGCAGTTTAAGGTTCCTCGTTTTTAACATTTTCCATCCATTTGTCACAATGTTTTTTTATCGATCTTTAACATTGGGAAGAACAAAATTCCATTTGCTTAAGCTCATCAAGTATTTACAGGATTGACATTATTTGGACTAATGACCTCATCTTTGTTGTCATTTGTACAATCTCTCTGTCGTTGTACGCTCCGGCCTTCTTCAGGTGCTAGGGATTTTGAACCGAACTCTTTTTTACAATAACTGGGGTATATGATCTCTATTCCTTGCATAGAGTCTCTTCTGGTAGGCATGAATTGTCTCCGTCTAACCCTGTAAGATAAGTGTTCACCACTGCTGAAGCTTGGTATTGAACTCATAACTCTTTGGGTCAAGTCACATACCTAACCAACGTCATTATTCACTGGGCCAGAACAACTGAATTTTTTGAACTTATAAACTCTTTTGTACCAGAGTTCATATTGTTCAGTAAAACCCTTTTTTCCAAAAGTGCAGTACCCCTTTTTTACCAGAGTTCATATTGCAATATCTTGATGTTAATGGATTCTTTAGTATTTTTGATGTTTAGAATAGACATTTGTAACGGTTATTTACGAAAGATTTCTCCCTCATTTAAAAATAACCCCAAATAATAAAAAAAAGCAACGATAAAGAAAAAGTAGACGATTGATTAATGGAAAGAAGAGAAAAAGAGAAAAAACAGCTTTCTCTTTTTTTTCTGTCTATTCTAAATATGGACATGTGAGCGTCCATATAAAAAAATTTAGAGGATTTTTGAGGACCAACTGTTGTACCATTTAGGCCTGAAGAGACGCAATATGCGGTAAAATATGTATTATCCATTGTAATAATCTAAAAACTTAATATTAAAACATTATATTACTCTGTTAAATTAAATAAATGAATTTAACATTGAGTTCTTTTGAGTTCGTCTCTATCGGAATTTACCTGGATAAGTGTGCTACGTTATATATATATATATATATATATATATATATATATATATATATATATATATCAGCATTCAGTGTGGGTATTGAAGAATCCAAAGGAGCACCCTTCACAAACAGCGGCAGAACAACTCTCCAAGAGAGCTCTAAATATATATGTATATAAATACATATAGAGCAAATACAAGATGAATTAAGACAGACACGTTATTTCATGGCAGATCGGAAGTGCAGACTTATTTCAAACGAACCATCATCAGATTCCGACTTTATTTTACAAAGGATTTTACATGAATCGTGTAAAATCCTTGTAAAATCCTTGTAAAATAAATACGGTAGCTGATGATGGTTCGCCTGAAATAGGCCTTGAAATCACGTGTCCGCCTTGATTTTTCTTATATATATATATATATATATATATATATATATATATATATATACGTGTGTGTGTGTGTGTGTGTACCTCCACGAAATCGCGAAAAAACTGCATAACTACTTTTAAACAAAAATTTTAAAAAAGAAAATGATTTCTTTAAACTTTTATTTGAGTTTTAATTGAAAGCTAAATGATTAAATTTACTACTTCCAGTAATCAAAATACTCTCTGGTTTATTTCAAACCTAAATTATATTGATTGCATTATAAAAGTGTGAAATGTTTTCAATCTTTTAATTTTGCCGTATATTTTGAGCGATTGACACATTTGGACACAAAATATAATTTTTAAAGAATCTTACAAAAACAAAATATACATCTGCGACACATTATTTTTTAAAGATTAGCAAATTTTATGTTAAATTAATCTGATTTGCACAAGTATTACTTATTCATAACGTGAAATTTAGAATAAAACTAGTTCTTAGATTTGAAATCATTTCTTTCAGATTTGAACTTTTTGCCCTGGCTGCGCAGTAAATCAAGAACTTGCTGACAGGTTCTTGATTAGAGATAAAGTTTGTAGTGTTTATGAGTGACAAATTGTACAAATATTTTTTCATGTAAGGGAGGAAACTCTGACCTTTTAATTTACACATAAAATTTACCATAAAAAAAACTTCTAATACACACACACACACACACACACACACACACACACACACACACACACACACACACACACACACATACATACTCACACACACTCATAAAACTATTTATAAAATATGGAAGGCACAACAATTTTTAACCTTTTCAAATTTTAGATGGGAAATGTAATCCTAAATTCTTTACTAAAAAATCTAACCGCAACAGTTATTTGAAGTTTTTTAAAATACTTTTGAAAGTTATAAATTATTATCATAAAAAAAATGAAAACAAATATATTAAAATTTTATTACTAATCGGAGAATTTTTTTTCTTCAGACTATAATGTCCTTAATATTATTTTTTATTCAAGCAATTAAAAGTTTATCAAATTAAATACTATCAGAATTTTACTGCACTTTTTATTTTACTCTTCGGGGCAGATTTTCAGATAGAGAGCCACAATTTTAAAAAAAAATAGATGATTTATATTCCCCAATGAGTCCTGCGTTTAACTAATAAAATTATAGACTACAACACTTTAAAATCTGTTAACATTTCATGGATTTATATAGAGGGGGTAACAGGGGTAAAAAAGTACTTTTACAATAATTTTAAAACAAATTTCATTCACTTGTGAATAAGTACTGAAAGTTTCATTAAAATCCAGAAATTATTTGATTTTTCAGAGAATATCAAAATTAATGTATTTGTCACAGGGAAAAAAGTGGGTGATGTAATCATTACGATTTCCATTGTAAACAGTCGTAACGTTTCAGTTACCCGCCAACTCAAATCAAAACAAGATTTTCTACAAAATTTCGAACATGTTAGAAAAGATTAAAATTTTTTTAAAAATACTTTAAAATTACTTTGATCTTTCTTCTTTATAATAATAAGACATTTTCATTAAAAAATGCATTTTTATTAAGTCTGGGACTGTTTTTACTCATAATATGCTGTTTTTAGCAATTTAGTGAAGGTGACTATATATATTACAATGGATTATGGAGTATATGTATATATACATATTATAATAAATTATAAAGTATATATATATATACTGTTGGGAAATGTGTAAATCCGTCTCTTTCCTCCAGTTATTGGTTAAATAACAGGACAAATTGTGTTCTATAGCCTTAGCTGGCAAAGAGTCTATTGAAGAATGTAATGGTAACATACTGCAGAATAATCTTCTGACCAGTCAGTCATGTCTTTTTCGAGACAGTGTCGCCCAAGTGTGTATTACGTATGGCATATAACTGACTGACTGAACCAGACAAAAGGATATTATGAGATACAAAGAAATAGGGAGATATGGAGGACCAAGATTGTCAGCACATAGACGAAGAAAATGGCATTTATAATCTAAAGTTCTCAATATCTGTGATAGAACATATGTAAATATAAACGTTATTTTGCATGGCATAACTCGTATATATATATATTCCAAGAAAGTGAAAGAATAGATAGATTAGAACTTACTGTTTATCCATTTATTTTTATAAAATTTGCTCAATACTAAGCAGAGTTTACTATTGTGATATACTTATTATTAATTTTTTCAATAATAAAATGCTTTATGAAACTTTGTAATCTATATATATATATATATATATATATATATATATCGAATAAAGGAATAGGGCTGTTCCAACGAGAGTAATTAGTATAAAATAAAATAAAAAGTGTGAGAAGCCGTGAACGTTTTCTTTAAAATATATATTTATTGTTTTGGTATTTATACAAGTTATGGAGTATTAATTGGTCATGATTTGCGCTACACGTGTTTCGAGTCTAAAACTGACTCTCTTCAGGCGAACAAATTCGTTGTTTTACGTTTGGGTTTCTCTGAGAAATATATAGATATAGATATAGAAACGCAAACGTAAAACAACGAATTTGTTCGCCTGAAGAGAGTCAATTTTAGACTCGAATCACGTGTAGCGCAAATCATGACCAATTAATATTCCATAACTTCTATAAATACCAAAACATTAAATATATATTTTAAAGAAAACCTTCACAGCTTCTTACACTTTTTATTTTATTTTATTATATATATATATATATATATATATATATATATATATATATATATATATATATTTGTTATTGATTACTCGTCTCGGGTTTTTTGGACGATGTTCATGTGCTTAGCTCTTTTTTTTTACAACTATATATATATATATATATATATATATATATATATATTATTAAGTATTATATCTATATATATAGAGGGAGAATATTTACTTTCTCACACCCTGGAAAAATGATAGACTTTAAAAAACAGTAACTACCCTAGCATGTACGCATCGCTCATTCACTAATAAATTAGAGCATTCTGGCTATTAGGCGTGTATAGTGGTAATATACATGCTAAAAATCCGCCTTTTTCTGTCGTGCGCCCATGGCCCAGAGGTGGAATCGCCGACTGACGCCACTTCGATCAGGTTTCAATCCTGGGTCAGAAGCAATCGGAATCTAACCGTACTGATGAGCTGTGATACAGCGAAACAAATCTCTCTGCGGATGACTATATATATATATATATATATATATATATTCATTTATTTATTATATATAAATATATGTGTGTATGTAAAAAAAAAAAATATATATATACAAATTATAGTATAGAAATTAAGGTCATTCATAAAATTACAACAGTAAAAATACAAAATATTAATTTTATCTGAAGAATAACGACCTCATCTCATTTACAGACCAACGCGAAATAAATGTTCAAAACTTATATCAAAATGTTGACACGAAATACATGTTTATTTCGTCGGTTCATAATCGAAAATCAAACACAGGTATATTGTAAAATAGCACCATAAATTATCAAATATGTGAAAAACAACATATTTTTGATAAAGCCGAAAATTCAACTTAAAAAAGTAAAATGGCCAACCCTCAAAAAAAATTAAACCAAAAGAAATAATATACAAGTTAACAAAGTGTGAATAAACACATTAACACCATACAAGGTAATAATAATAATAATAATAATAATAATAATAATAATAATAATAATAAAAAAACAACACATTGAAAGAATCCCTGGAAACCCCTGCTTAAGAGATATACAAAAATTGTATTGTTAAGTACAGCCCACACACTAAGGAGAATTTTGTCGATGTAACGCTTGGTATGTTATGGGAGATCGAAAAAAACATGAAATGGGGCTATATCAACACAGCACGACCTGCCTTAGGTTTTCTAGCAGTCTTGGTAGGTAGTGCGACCATAGCAGAAATCAAAATAGAATAAAAAAATGACAACATAATAAAAATAATCAGGAATAATCAACAATATTCAAGAATAATAACGTAGTCAGCATTTACTCATTCTTTATTATGTTTTCCAAAAGTGTTCATCTATCTCTTTCAATACCAGAGAACGAGTGTTCTTTTTATTCCCATTTTTCTGAAAAGAATTTCCACATTACGTTTATAGTATTCTTAGGCATACTTGTATCAATTCATTTCCCCAAATCTCTGCTTTATCTATGATGAAATTATCCACCATTTACTCTCATGTAATCTTTTTTTATATGTTTTGAAAAACATATCTTACGCCATTTCTAAATCTTTTTTTATCAAGTTTACTAGCAACAGATAATAACAAGAAACTGGATTCCTGTAATGCACACTGACCACACCAGAAAAGAAAACAGCAGTACCAGAAATAAGCCGATAACCGAATTTGATAGCCATAAACAAAGATTAGGTGGGGCCAGTCGAAGGTTAGACATCGCTGTGTCAGCCGACCACAGGTTGGAAATAAAGAAGAGCTAATAATACGAAAATCAACTGGGCCCTGCCCAGATAAGTGTTTTAGCATGTCAGTAATATCTGATAAATTTGATCTCTGTCAATGACACTAGATTAGAAAGGGTGAGTTGTTCAGGCCACCTGGTTACTGGGATTGTCAAGTCTGCTAAAAAAGATTTTAGAAATATATTTTAAACCTTCGCATATATATATATATATATATATATATATATATATATATGCGAAGGTGTAAAATATATTTCTAAAATCTTTTTTAGAAAACTTATATATATATATATATATATATATATATATGTATATAGATAGATATATATAGATATATATACGGAATCCATTACTAAATTGATTAACTTTGATGTATTTTTAATATATTTGTTCAAAAATTATTTTAATGGATAATCGTATTTAGGTAGATACTCTGTTATTTATGGTTAAACACTGGATTTATTTAATTTATCAGCCTGAATAATGGACAAATCTTGTTAGGAAAATATTCGTACTTTTCTAACAAAATTTCCTGATTATTCTGGCCAGTAGATTTAAATAAATATATACTTTCTGGTTATAACAAAACATTGTATCTTTTCGAATGCGACTATCCATGAAAAATAATGCTTAAAATATATATATATATATATATATATATATATATATATATATATATATATATATATATATGAGAATGAGACTGTTTATGAATAAAATCGAATTTTGCCTAAAAGCTGTTGTATTATTATTTAAGCCTGGGGTTTATTAAGCGATGTGTTATATAGTTAAGGGAATAAATCCAAACATTTAGATGATCAGAAACTTATAGCTTATTTCTCATCTGATTTCGCTTTAACAGACTAACAACTCAATGGCTGTCCAAAACAAACCTAATAGCAGTAGTGGTTTATCATTTGCTTTCTGTTTGCCTATATTTCTGCTCATAACTTGAATTTTGAACAGGAGGAGAGATTTATCCCCTCTGTTTTCTGTTTAGGACTGAGTTTCCATTTCCTTCTAAAGAATACTTTAACTCTATACATCTACTGTCTTCGCCAAAATTCTGAATTTTAAGTATTATTTATTCATTTTCTTTTACCTCAATAGACGTAGATAGATTCGACGATCGCCCGGTTCACAGGCATCCATTGAATTTTAAAAAAGAATAGCGCTGTATTCTTTCCTTTTTGTTTAACATTAGGTTTTCGATTTCTTCTAAAGTCTACATCAACTCTATACATCTATTGTTTCCGTCTAAATTCTGAAATTTAATTTAATATTTATTTATACTTTTATCTCAAGGAGTAGATATGTTGGCGTATTGTCTGCTTCACACTCTCATATGGTCTTATGAATAGAAGTAGTATTTTATTGCTTTTTCCTATTTAGAATTAGTTTTCCGGTTCCTTCTAAAATCTTTTCTTTCACTTTCACTTTCACTTCCAGTAGCTTCACTCTTAGTGGCATTATCGCCTTACTTAGGGTGAAATGATTAATGAAAAACTGACTCATCATCTATATAAATAAAAATGAATATGTGTGCCTGTGTGTGTGTATCCTTGTGTGTATCCTCACTGATTTCTATTAACATATACTTCCACATTTTTCATCTGATTTATTTTAAAACTTACCCACCGCTTGCAAAAATTTATTATTCTACACCACAAAGAAAAAAGATACTGTGCGCGTCATTTCAATTTAATATTTGTTTTACTTTATTATTTTCAGGTATATTTTTGTGAAAGATATGATCAACCCAGTAACTTTTACATGGAGAATAATTCTTTCAAAAAATACAAGAGTTATCTCCTAATGTGGGTCATGTAAATATTGAAATTCTCATTCCGTGCAATGTCGGCTACTTACTACGAGTATTGAATACCTCCAAAACCTAAATAAGATTTTTTAAAATAACAAACACCCTCCTGTCATATTAAATGGTCATACTCTGTGTTGTTCGTTGTTTTGAACCTCTTTTGGGATTCAAATTCACCACCCTCAAGACCTCAACTGAAACTAATCTATGCGATCCATCGGTAAAAACGCAGAAAAAAACGGTTTTTCTTGTACTGCTTCGAAAAGTATCTGATTTCTCTTGCTATGCTCTATATTGACATGATTCATATCAGGCAAAATATGGCATATTCTTTCAATATCTTGGCTGGAGATGCTCAATGAAAATTTTCAAATATGCTGACAGTTTTCTCAGCAGAGAAAACGTGACAAACCTCTACATATTCTGTTGCTATTTCCATAGCAAACGTTCAGTGAACTTGCATTCTTTAGTTCCTCCAGTTCAATTAGTCTAAAGGTAGGATATTCCTTGCCACGTACAAATACTCAAATGATCCTCATTTCTCTTTGATTTTATTCTTAAAAAAGAGGGACCAGTTACAGATCTTTTTTTTCTTTTACAGAAAATCGTTATTTTCTGACAGAGATTCACGCATGTTTACTTCCCCGAGAACTACATTATTAAATACTATGATCAAATGTTAACTATCATGCATATCCTCATAATCTGAACTTGTTTCTTTCTAATACGTTAATGCTATAACATTAATCAGTGAATCTTATTTTGAGTGCCTCTTGTACGTCGGATTCTTTGAAAATGTAAAACATATATATCTGGATAAATTTGAGTGTATTTAATTGCATGATCTCGATAGAAATTCCAACTATTCGACAGTTAAGTCGTACTGAATATAGTGAAAAGTACTCAGTGGAGACGTTAGCTCCCAATGTCCGCTTGAATATCGTCTTCATGTGGAAATGTCTGGACCATTAGTATAAGATAAGTTTTAAAATGTGATTAACTCATATTCATGGCACGGTATTCAGTACAAAAACTTGAGATAATTGATTAGAGGTGAAAACTGAGACTTTCATCTAATTTCCAGTCCCTTATAAAGACTATTTCAACTCTATACATCTGTTGTCTTTGACGAACTTATAAATTTCAAGTATTATTTATTTATTTTCTTTTACCTCAATAGACCTAGATAGATTCGACGATCACCCGGTTTACATGCATACCCTGAATTTTAAAAGAGAATACCTATATATTCTTTCTTTTTTTTTGTTGAATATTAAGTTTTTGATTTCTTCTAAAGTCTACGTTAGATCTATAGGTCTATTGTTTCTTGAAAGCTCTGAAATTTAATTTAATGCTTATTTATATTTTTACCTCAAGGGAGTAGATATGTTGGCTTTTTGTCCGGTTCATACTTTTATCTAGTCTTTTGAACAGGAGAAGTATTTTATTGCTTTTTTTCCTATTTAGGATTAGTTTTCCGGTTCCTTCTAAAATATTTTCGTTCTCTTTCACTCTAAGTAACTCCTTCCGTCTTAGTGACATTATCGCCTTACTTAGGGTTAAATGATTAATGAAAGCCTGACTCATAATCTATATAAATCAAACTGAAGACATTTTCATAATCTGAACTTGTTTCTTCCTAATACGTTAATTCTATAACATTATTCAGTGAATCTTTATTTTGAGTGACTCTTGTACGTCGGATTCTTTATTTTGAGTGACTCTTGTACGTCGGATTCTTTATTTTGAGTGACTCTTGTACGTCGGATTCTTTGCAAATGTAGAAAAATATATTTCTGGATAAATTTCAGTGTATTTAATTGCATGATCTCAATAAAACTTCTAACTATTCGATGGTTGAGTCGTACTTGATATAGTGAAAAGAACTCAGTGGAGACGTTAGCCCAATGTCCGCTTGAATATTGTCTTCATATGGAGATGTCTGGACAATTATTTTTTTTAGAAGCGTTTCAAAAAGTAATTAACCCATATTCATGGCACGGACATCAGTACAAAAACTTGAGATAATTGATTAGAGGTGAAAACTGAGACTTTCATCTAATTATGCATTATCGCAACAGGTAAGAGGAAAATATCCATTGAAAAAATATCTATTCATCTTTGAAGGTATTGAGTGCTTTCTACACGTGGACACACTCCTCATCGATGTAGAAATGATTTGAAGCAACAGAAATTTCTTAAAAGTGATTCTATAGAAAACTTCTGAGAATTTTATAGACCGAACAGAAGAGCAGCGACGATATTTTTGACAAAAACGAAAATAAAAGACACTTATAACATTAAGAAGAGACTGTTGAAATGTCAAAAGTACATAATGTGGGATGAGGGTTTGGAAAATGTGTTACCCACAGCACAGATCTTCAGTAAGGAAAAGTTGAAATTTCCATGGTAGAGAATGATGAAAGAGGGTTTGGAAAGTTGATGCTAACAGGGCAGATTGAAGAAAAAAGTCAAATAGCGCATAACCTACATAGCGATCGTAGGCAAAGGGATGACAGAATAATGTTTAGCAAAGATCATATAAAGGCAACATGTATTAAGTGCTAAAATGACAGAAAATTGCCGAAGGTTATGATAGCAAACTGAATGGACCCGGCCCATATAAGAAGGACGAGATTGAGTAAATGGAGGCGGAACAAATTTTTAAGAGAGAGAATAAATAGACAATGTTAAGTGCTAAAGTGACGGGAAATAGTGGAGAGCCATGATTACCAATATCCCGAATGGAAATAGAAGAAGAAGAGGAGGAAGAAGAAGAAGATAAAGAAGAAAATAAGAAAAAGGAGAAAGAAAAAGAGGAAGAAGAGGAAAAAATAGGAAGAGGAAGAAAAATAAAAAGCGGAGTAGGAAAGGGAAGGAGAAGAAGAATAAGAAAAGCAGGAGAAGGAAGAAGAAGAGGAGAATGAGGAAGAAAAGAAGAAGAAAAAAGAAGAAACAGAAGAAGTTTCAGTAAAAGGATTATGAACAATGTTTAGGAGCGATGAAAACAGACAAAATTTACTAAGAGCTACAAACGCCATAACATTTTTGAAAGAACTGATCGCCAAGATCCTGTTGGGACAAGGCAGACAGAAGAAGAAATGAAGAAAGAGACGCTTGAGTAAATGGATGGTAGAAAAGAGTTTAGGAGAGATAACGAAATGAAAACATTTTTAAGAGCTACAAATAACAGACAGTTATGATGAGCCACAGCAAATTGTAGATGAAGACGATTTACCACAAGCAATTATACGATGTCCGGTTTCATCTGTCATATAAGAAGACTAATATTACACGAGAATTTAGTTGTCTTTTCTTAATTTCCCACGAAATATTTTTTTCCTCATACATTTCTTAAATTTTTTTATGATATCTTTCGCTCTCCCAAATGTGCCTTTGAATTTCACTGTCGCTATTTCCGTCCTTTGTTAAAACCTTTACCAGTGATTGCAATTGTTGCAGTTGCTTGATTTCGGTACATCCACTATTCAAACTATTAGAGATTATATATATGTGTGTACGTTTACTCTTTCTTTCTTTCTTTCTTTCTTTCTTTCTGTCTTTCTTTCTTTCTTTCTGCAATTCTTAATTCTTTGTTGAGATCAAGATAACATTGTTGTCTTTCTGCTCTGACCCTCTTTGAAAAACATAGGAAATAACCATTTGCTGGAGATAAATTTATTTATGAAAACGCTGACTGTATATATTGGGTCCGATTTGACTTCGATTGGATATTCTGCAATATAGTTTCAGCTAAACACCCCGGTCTATAATATATTAAAGCTATGTCACAATATATTAATTAAACGATAGCATATGTCTGGGCTAATTGGGAAAAAGCACGAGACGCTAACTAGTTCATAAAACGAATGCTAGGGACTGACATTTCATGGAAACTTGAAAACATATACACGCACACATACACACAAACACACACACACAAACAAAGACATATATCTATATATGTGTGTGCGTGTGTGTGTGTGTGTGTGTGTGTGTGTGTGTATACGTTTTCAAGTTTCCGTGAAATGTCAGTCTTTATGTGTGTGTGTGTGTGTACTTTATTTGCAGATAGAATGCAATTGTAAAGGAGCAAAGGGTATATAATGACAAGTGCAGAAGCCATTCTTAACTGAATTTCGTTCTCGGAAGGATTATCAAAAAAATATAGGATTAATTTTGCTGCATGTTTTTATATAAAAAGCATAGATTTCATTAATTTATCAAGATTTTGAATTTGAGAACGTCTATGACTAATTTTTCAGGTAGATGACAGAACAGTCAAAACCTATGGAGGACACAAAGAACTATAATTCAAATCTTGTATAAAAATAAGCCATTTAAATAAATACTGTTAGATTATATTGTGTTTGTATGGATAGACATTGGGGTCGTACATCACAAAAAGACAAGGGTTAATGGATTTAACTGTTTTATTTTTATTTTTCAACATATTTGTGGTCGTGTAAGCTGGCTTGGGAAAGTAATAATTCTTTCTTGAAAGACGAGATTGGAAAGAAACTAGGGTGTAATATTTATATTTTGATGAGATTTAATAGCGGCAGTCTCGAGATTTTTTCTAGTAAATGATTAATTTTTTTTTATTTGATTAATTTTTGTTTATGATTAGTGCATTTCATAAATTGTTATGTACATGGACCAATCTGTGTTCATAAATACATGTTTTAAATTTCCGTATGAATCCCCAACGTAGTGAGTGTAAAGGTTATGACAATTTTATATACGCATGCTGCTGAATTATTATTGTGATGGGCGTTTTTTTTTTCTGATCATAAACATAATGAAGTGATAATATTATGTATTTTCTTGTGGATAATGTTGTTATCTTTGCCTTGGTCTTGTATTTTATATGCTTTTCTCTTACGAATTGGAGGAAATGTGTCGGCTACAAATAGATTTAATATTATATATATATATATATATATATATATGTGTGTGTGTGTGTGTGTGTGTCTGTGTGTGTACACTGTAAACAGAGAGATTGCTTGCTTGGTTTGAATGTTATTGGAACCTAATTTTATACATACTTCTCCCTCTCATTATCATCTTTTATTTTTCAATGATTATATAAATTTCCCAGAAAAAAACTTGAAAATATTTGAGATGAAACTGGTCGTATATTTTGTTTTTATTACAAAAATGTGTGCCAACCAGCAGGATAGCACACATTTTTGTAATAAAAATTTATCGTGAAATAATCAGGCAGGTAGATATAAATATAAAATATTGTTTAATTAAAAACAGAATATCTACTTAAATAGGAGTATCGGTAAAAATAATGTTCAAAATAATTCATTACATATATATATATATCTATATATATATATATATATATATATATATATATATATATAATTATTAACCAATTGTTGGTCAGTGTCAAATTAAAAATAATTGTATAAAAAAGGGTTCGATACGTATATGAAATAAACAATCTATTAGTAGTGGTTTTAAATATTCTAATTCGGAAGGTAGAGAAAGTTTGAAACAATGGGAGCGTAATTGGCTGAGTACTGCCGAATTCGAATATATATATATATATATATATATATATATATATATATATATATGTATATATATATATGTATATATGTATATATATACACACACACACACACATATATATATATGTATATATTTTTTTTTAATCATTTCACCCCGAGCAAGGCGGAAACGCCACTGATGAGCAGGGGGTTACATAAATGTAAAAAGATTAATTAGAAAAGAGTGAGAAGTACAAACTAGTTAGTAAGGAACAATAGAAAGCAGGTGCGATGACAGATACATAGGTGGAGAGAAAGGGAAGGTTATACAGGGGTGGGGAGAGAGCTAGGGTCCAGTGGTTAGTAGATGAGTATTGACTTTGCATTTAAATTTCTGGAGTTTTTAGCCGTCAGGAAACCAAGAATACGGGAGCGAGTTCCACAGGCGGGAAGTGCGAGAGAAGAAACTGCAGGAGTAGAATTGTCGTCTGCATTTGGATAACCTGACTGTGAATGGGTGGGACCCAGTTGCCAGTCTGGTTGCACGGGTAAACACCTGTTGAGGAGGCATCAATGACTTAAGGTCGTTCGAGCAGAAGCCATGAAAGTATTTATAGAACAGACAAAGGGAGGCCATATTTCGACGATGGGGAAGTGGCTGCAGTCGAGTCGCCAGATCAGTACCTATCACATTACAGACTCTCCTTTGGAGCTTGTCAAGAACACTGAGGAGAACGGCAGGGGCACCTGACCATAAATGGCAGCAGTACTCCATGCACGGACGGATGGTTGACTTGTATATATGCAGGATGGATTCAGGTGGAAAAAACATCCTGGATCGACATAGTGACCCAATCTTCTTAGCAGTAGATTTTGCTATGGATTCAATATAGTGCTTCCATTTGAGGTCTGAGGACAGGGTAAGTCCGAGTAGGCGTAGTGTATTACTCTCAGGGAGAATCACTTGGTCCATATTTATGGTAGGCAGGAGAGGTTGCCTGTAATGGTTGACAGACAACAGCCTGGTCTTAGATGAATTGAAGTTGACAAGCCAATTCTTGCCCCAGTTCACCACAGAGTGTAGATCCCGCTCAAGGTCAGCAGCGAGATTATGTCTGTCCGCCACGACAGGTTTCTTACTGGAGCGGGAGTATATTGTAGTGTCATCTGCGTAGATGCCTACTTGGGACTTGATCTCATCTGGGAGGTCGTTGATGAAAATAAGGAAGAGCGTTGGGCCCAGGATAGAGCCCTGCGGGACACCAGCATTCGTTCTGTAGGATGAAGAGTTCAGGAGCACACCTCTTAAGGACTATCACCGGGATTCCATCGTCTCCACACGCCTTATGGGGGACAAGTTTTGAAATTATTCTGGATACTACTGTCGGGGTAATATATACGTCGTGAAGTTTGGCTACAGTTCTAATAGGCAAGTCGGGTGGGTGTACTCCGGACGAGTCGAATGTGGAGTTCGATATATGTATATACATATATATATATATATATATATATATATATATGTGTGTGTGTGTGTGTGTGTGTGTGTGTGTGTGTGTTGACAATGCGCAAGAGTCGGTTGAAATGTGTATTGGCTGAACAAGGCGCAAAGGTAAGTAGATACACCAGTTGGCAAAGTAACAGACATACAAGTCTGGCCAGCCAGATGTTTTATTCAGCATCCTTTAGCCGAGCTTCGTAAGAGTCGTGTAAGGACGGCCATACTGCGGGAAAACAAAACGAAGTTATTCTTCTACAAGTCGTGCCCAATGTCTTCTTGAAGTGCATACTTGTGTAAATGCCAGGAGAAAAATTAGTGTGTGCACCCAAAAGAGTCAGTCAAGTGCCATACGTGATACAGTTTGGGAGATTATATCTCTTTCAAGACATGGTTGACAAAGCAGAAGATTTTCCCACAGTAATTTGTCATTTCTTTCTGTGGTAGACTGGTTACCAACTAAGGCTACAGAACCCAGTTTGTCTTGCTATTCAGTACATAGCTGGAGGGATAAGAATAAATAGATATCTTTCTCAAGTGTATTTATGTGTAAGTGAATGCAACGAATTCAAATGGATTTCGAACACGGCTCTCCGATTACTCATTAATAGCCGATATCCATTGCACCAAAGCGCACATCAGATATATATATATATATATATATATATATATATATATAGAGAGAGAGAGAGAGAGAGAGAGAGAGAGAGAGAGAGAGAGACTGTTAAAATAGCTAATCAGAAAGTACCTGGTGCCAGTCATAGGAAAAAAAAAACTCTGTTGTTTTATTTCGTAGTTTCTTATAAGTGGAATCCTTATACGATATTGATTTTCCCCTATAGAAAGAATTGTGTTTGGTAAAAATAAATATTTCCCAAGCTCTGTTTACAATTCAAACTTAGGTTTTTCAACTAATAACCTCTTTGTTATTCTGAACTTTGTATTATAAGATTCCACTGGTGTGGAAATCAAATCATATCAATTTTTCGTGCTTCTAGTAAGTTGAGGATTAGTTAGATAAGTGTATAAGCTACAGTATAAAGTTCGTTCATCAAGTCTTCCTCTTACAATTGTACTAAACTACAATATCTATATAATCAGACTGTATCTACTAAAAAGCGATGGCTTGCATGTCTTGTCTCAGCGAATATTCACATGGAATCTAAGTTTGAATTCTACAAGTCTATGGATTTGGTCCGTGGAAATAAATTTTAAAAAAAATAAATAAAAAAGTGAGCTCGATTTTCAGGGGAGTGTTAGACTGCGATAGTAATAACTTGCTATATACCGGGAGGGGATAAACAGAGAAAGAATAGTGTAAGAAATAATTCTTAACACTGAGGATATATAAATAGAGATTTATTATACGTCAGTACAATAAACCAAATACATGTACGGCAACGAATAGTTAACATGAATAACAATCAAGAAGGCAATTTCTCTGTATAGGACGTATACGTGCGTCTTGAGATGAAGGCTTTCGTCTAGTGACGTCTAACTCTCGTCTAAGGCCGATGGCTCTCGACTAAAGTCGATGACTCTCGTATACTCACGATCACTCTCGTTTAATGACGAACACTCTTGATCACTCCCGTGTAATGACGAAAACTCTATAGTCACGAACACTCTCGATCACAATATTTATTGCATTAAAAATACAAATTATGACACAAGGCCAAATATGGGGAGGGGTAGAGGTTGGTTCTCGCTTAGCTATCCCATACCTAGCTAAACACTTTCACGACCCATTCACTCATTACAATTTGCTCAATCACCACAAGAACCCATCCATCATCTCCCAGACCTTAATCTTCCAGACCTTCATAAACACTCTCGATCCTTCTGTAGTTCGTTTATTCCCGGTCTTTTATAACCCGGGCCATACACATTCCTGGGTAGGACAGGATATTCCTCCTCAACATAACTTTAATTAACCACCCATGTTGCTACACAATCATATACCTAAGAACTCATGTTTTTAAATATAATCGTCTATCGATCTTTTTTCTATGTAGGTCTTAGCGGGGAACATCTCTCTTAATGGATCATTGCTAAAAAATCACAAACAAGAACTGTACCGAATGACAGAAACCACATCACTTCTTGACTATCAACAGTAGTAACAACTAAAATGGATAATTCATGCAATCGATGAGAAAATAATGATATAATTTAGATTCTGGCGTGATATACTACGTTAAACAAAACGTAGAAAGAAACCTTTGGTAAATAACGAGAAAGAGCAATAACATTTGACTTGCGGGAAGTTTAAACCGACATTCGAACAGACGCTTCTATGCATTCTGAATTTTCCTCATAAAGAAACGGCTAATATTACCATAACGAATTGTTATAACAACATCAATAATTTGATTACTATGAGGATTGTAAGCACTTATGTTCCAACTAAGGAATGCTAAAAGAAAAAAAATCAACGGAAATTTTGAATGAAGTTGTTAAGTTTACTACGTCTTATGTCGTCTTTTGCTTTGTCTCGACTTTACAGAGGTTAATTTCTTGTAATATGAAACACCAAATCGTGCGTATTCTATTTTATAAAAAAAAACCACACTTGTGATTTAAATTTTGTTTCATTGTATTAATTATCTATTGTTACAAAGTCCCTATTTAACCAATAATTGAATGTTACTGCCATATATAGACTGGCGCTATCAGATCATTACTTTCTGTCCTTGACAACGTTAAAAAGCGTGTACGTGGCTTTGTAGATGATAGATTATTGGGCGAACATATCTCGAAAGAGACATGACAGACTGGGCAGAAGATTTTTCTGCAGTATTTTGCCATTACTTTCTGTGGTAGACTGGTTGCCAAATGTCATGTTATTTCACCCATAGCCGGAGGAAGAAGGAGCTGATTCATGCCTTTCGCAAATATATTGAAAGCATTAATATCGGAATATATGAGCAACAAGGAAACTTAAAGGAAAAAAGAGAACGAAAAAAAACGGATCAGAACGAGATCCTTAAAAGAAGGCCGATAAATAATGTGAAAAGAAGGCTTAGAGAATTTAAAACTCGCTGTATATATTAAATAAGAGATGAGCAGAAGGAAACACCCATCTAACGTACTTTATTATGTTGTTGAAAGAACATAGTCTTGGAGAGTTAGCGATTGGTCAATTCTTCCTTAAAGACAAAAATTATAATACATTGTAGAGTCCGTGATCCTCAACGTCTTAAAGAGAGAATCCATAGAAATTAATTCAAATATAACCTTTCCACTTCAAGTCAGACGAGAACGTTATCCGAGAAGCCGCAATGAATCTCTCCGTTTGTAGTAGGCATCAACCATGCCGATGGAAGGCGCTGTTTGGAATAAAATTCGTAGAGATTCATAATAAATATAACGTTTATTTGAAATTCAACATTCATAACTATTTTATCATCAGTCCTCTGACTGGGCGTGGCTTTTAGGTCGTCGTTGCCTAGCTGAGTCGAGTATTGTGAAACAGGAAAATTTTGTTGGAAACAAGGAAGAGAGTGCTAAGAGTGCTACGTGATATCCGTCTTCCTTTATGGCAGCGATTGCTGGAGACGCTTCTAAAAGGTGTAGGAAAAGCAACAGAAATGTGGCTCTGTAAAAGAATGCTTAACATACCATTGACCGAAAATGTGAGCAAAGACGAGATTTTGGAGATAACGGAAAGAAAAAAGAAGCTCAATTAAGAAGGAGGGCTCGGAGAATATGGTACTTACAGGGCTGATAAAGGGTAAAAGAGAGAGAGAGGAAAACAGCGCGTGACAAACTTGATGGGCTTAAGCAAATTGATAAAAGAGAAGGTTCACAAGAATTAACAAAAATATGTTAAGAACTACACAGGAAAGGAATATGTGGAGGGCCATGATTGCCTACGTCTTGAAGGGACATGTTATGTAAAAGACAATGAAGCTTATCTAAGCACCAAATCAGTTTTATTCCATATATTTTGGTTTAAACCCGGGAACATATGCATTAATACGTACCACGTTTTGAGGCAATTCGATTAGTGTGAGCACATTCCTCTTCAAGCCATGACTTGAATGCATCCCGTGGTCACAGATCAGTGGCTGTTAATTCCATGGGAGGAAATCTCTGTTATCGCTGCTGATTTCATCCATCTGCCCAATGACGATGTGTCATAATCACTCCGGCTGAATCAGAGATAAGGGGTCTAGTCTAACTCACTGTGCAGTTCATCTTAGACGAGGCATATGTCCCTTAAAATGTGCTGTTTTTAATGGTGCATGACGCCTGGCTATCCTCATTAAACGAAACGACTGATGATTGTTATTAATTTGCTACATGGTACCAGTAGCTAGATTAGACTGAAAATGAATTATTACTGCCACATCTGAGCCCGAACGAACCCTTGCTTCCTCTTTCGCTATTTTCATGATATATCTTCGGGCGAACTGCATTCCTTGGGTCCAACATCGGGACCTTCGCAACAAGTTGTTGCCATGTCATCACAGTGAATCGACTCATGCGCATTTCTCCCATTTATCATTTGTATGAAGGAAGTTGCTCTTATAAAACTTCTTCACCAGAACAGTTGCAATGGTGAAAAAATTTACGAGTTGAATGAAAATAAACTAAAACTTGAATGTGGAAGGAGAAAATCTACAACCGTAGGTTAAGTAGAGAGAGGAAGTCGAAACTCTAAGAATGCTATTCTGGATACGTGACAAAGGCCAGAGGCTATAACAGCTAAAACGCTATGAGTCTATCAACCACGTTGAATATGTTGGTCCGAATAGTAAATTATATAATCGCAAGTTTAGTGGTGGAAAGAGGATTTTAGCAGCAGTAACACATATATTTTATAGTTTTTGTTGTTACTGTTTTTTTTTAAACTTAACTAACGAGTGTTGATATTCTCATAGAATTGTTTAAGTTATCGATATCAGTTACAAACTATACGTTTCGTTCAATTCCGAAAACCAATGAAGGATATTTCAAAGAGTTGAATATTTTGACAAAATCCCTACTTTAATTTAATTGAATTTTATAGGACTTGATGGTAAACAATAGATTTTAAGAATTATTTTTCTATCTCCTTTTTAAAATCGCAAAAAAAATCTCAGGATTTCTTCCTCTTGAGGATGGAATATTAAAATGGTCATGCTTAAATATTTCTTTCTGTAGCCAAATTTCAGTGTTTGAAGCGCTTGGCCTTGTGAGTGTTTTATCATTTCTCGCAAAGGCGAGGCTACCCGAACTATTTTATATAAAACTGAATGAAAAGATATGCAAAAAACTATTCTATTTTTATTAAATAAATGTGAATCCCTAATAATATTTAATATTGCTGAATCTAACACTGACATTTCTGTTGAAATTTACAAACAACTTGGTGTCCGATGTCCCAAAACAATCGATAAAATTTAAATAAACTTATATGCTTGGAAAAATGCATTGACAAAACCATACTTTGCAGTTAAATAATATCTTTAATTTAATTTCATAGAACTAGAAATGGGCTAAAAATGTTCTTAAAAACTAATGTTTACCTCTAGGGTAAATATTTTTAGAAATATTCTTAATATTTCTTACTCTTGGGAATGCAACATAAAACTGGCTTTGCGAACATATTTCTTTCTGGAGATAAACACCAACTGTTTTAAGCGTTTTGTCTTGTGATTTGTTTATAGTTAACGTAAACGCAGTGTAAATTAGAAACTGGATTCTTGTATATAAAAAGTTAGATTTTAACGAAATGTTATGCAAAATATGTTTTTTTTAATCATTGAGTTGCTTTTAAAATAGTGGGATTATTTTGTTTATTAAATAATAAAACTAATAGTTTTTCCAAAATGAATTATAAAATATATCGTTTGAAGTTACGCACTCTAGTAAAACTAGTTTTACTTTGTACCTCCTTAGCTTTTGCACATCTCTCCAAAATTTAGTTTCACTCGGTCTATGTATGAATATTTTTAAGCGGGTTTTGCACAGACGGTCTAATGGAAATTAAACAATTTTAAATTTAGATATAAATTTGAGCTTTTCTTTTTTTATCTCTTCTGGGGTTAATAATTTCAGATTTTCTCTCTTACCTATGGGAAATCAATCTTTATCTCATGAGTAGCCGGTGGTTTTGGAACCAAATCTACAGTATAGTAGCTTGTTCAGAAAAAAGCGCCACGGTATAAATTAATGGCTACAAATGAGTAACCCAAATTTCCTGTATACAATAACCTTGCAGGAAAAAAAGAAGAATTTACAATATCCGGACTATTGTCCTCATCTTTGTTGTACGCTCTGGCTTTCTTCAGGTGCTAGGAATTGGAACCGAAACCTTTATTACAATCACTGGGATATATCATTCTTAGAACTTGCCTAGAGCCTCTTCTAGTAGTCATGAGTTATCTCCCTCTAACGCTGTACGTTACTTGTTCGCCACTGCTGTAGCCTAATATTTAACTCACAATTGTAGTTAAGGACACATGGCTTAGTGGATATAGAGGTTGGATAGTTCCTGTGACTTGACCTAAAGTCTCAGTACCAGTCTACAGCAGTGGTGAACAAGTAACGTACAGGGTTTAGAGATAGATAACCCATGACTACCAGAAGAGGCTCTAAGCAAGGAATAAGAATGATATACCCCAGTGATTGTTATAAAGGGTTCGGTTCGAAATTCTTAGCAGTTGAAAAAGGCCGTAGCGTACAACGGCCGAAGCGTCGTAAAAATTGCAACAAAGATGATGACAATAGTCCGGATATTGTAAATTCTTCTTTTTTCTTGTAATATCTTCCTGGTTTTCTTTGTTTATTTTTCTTTCTTTCTTTCTTTCTTTCTTTTTTTTTTCAATTTTATTATACTTTCCTTTATTATCTTACTTCTTTGTTTTGCTACTTTTTTCTTTTTTTCATTGATGGTTTAAGAGCTTGTATTTATTTTAATGAACTATGCGATTCTTTCTCTATTTTTTCCTTAGTCATTTTTCCTTTGTCTGTTTATCAACGTTTTGATGTTTGCTTTTTTCTGTTTACAGTGAATCGTTCTTTCTTTCTTCTTTTCTTTCTTTCTGTCTTACTCTTTTTCATTACTCGTTTATTTTCATCACTTTAGGTATTTTCGAAAATTCTTTATTATCTATCATTCTTCCTTTCTTTGAATGTTTCATCGCTCTATATTTTGTCTTTTTTCTTTCTTTCATTTTTCTTATTTTTTCATTCTATCTTAATGTCTTTTATCTGATTTCACCCTTTTGACTTGCGTTTTGTCGGTTTACTTTCTTTCTTTCTTTACTCGTCTGTTTTCTCTGATCTGCTTTTAGCTTTTTTTCGCAAAACATTCTTTCTTTAGTTTGTTCTTTACTTGACCTTCTCATTTTACGTATTTCATCTGTTTTTCTTTCTTCCTTACACTTTCCTTGCTTAATTTTCTCCCTTTTTCTTGCATTATTTCTTCCTATCTTTGTTTTCCTTCCTCTTTATCTTTTTTGTTTTTTCTTCTTCTCTTGCTCTCTCTCTCTCACTCACTCTCTCTCTCTGTCTCTCTCTCTCTCACACACACACACGCACTATACTATTCCCCGGGCCTTCCTTCCTTGCTTCCTTCCTTCATTGATTCATTCATTCTTACTTTTCGCCATTTCTTTCTTCCTTCCTTCATTCATTCCCTCATTCTTAACTTCCTTCAGTCCTTTCTTCCTTCCTTCATTTCTTCCTTCCTTCATTCATTAATTCCTTCATTTTTACCTTCCTGCATTCCTTCCTTCATTCCTTCCTTCATTCCTTCCTTCATTAATTCACTCCTTCATTCTTTCCTTTCTTCATTCCTTTCGTCCTTTCTTTCTCCCTTCCTTCAGTCATTAATTCATTCCTTCCTTCCTTCCTTCTTTCCTGTTTTCTTTTCTTTTCTTTCTACATTTTCTCGTTTTCTCATACAATATTTTCTTCCTGTATGTCAGTTTCATTCCATCTGTCCGAATACATTGATTGCATTCTAATCTTCATCACTTTCTTATACCTAAAAAATAAAATTCATCTAAAAAACAAAAACATATTAAAGACATTTACGTTGAGTAAAAATTTAAAGAAATGTCTACTTTTTTTATTAGATTTAAGCACAATTCTTCTTAAAAACAAATATCGACTCAGAGAAAATACGCTTCTCTTTGGTTTTCTTGATAAGATAACAAACAAGACATTGTTATAAAATCTGAAACAGCCAGCAAATCGTCATCACAAATTGAAGCAAATCATCTCATTAACGACAATACCTAATTCGCTTGTTTACAAAAAATGCGGGAATTGTAAGCAAAACTCACTTAACGAATGAATATAATTCCTTCCTATTTGATTAATTGAAGGTGTTTTTTTATCAATTAGGACATCTTACTTCGGTTAAAATCATATAAGTAAACCGTTGCAAAACCAGACACATTATATATTGACTCTTTAACGGCTTTTAAGAAATATGCAAAATTCCAAAGAAGCAGATCGCTGGGAATGATTACAGATTTTCGTCTTTTAACACCAAATAAAATAAAGTTGCTTCTTGAGTCTTTAAAAAGGATTAAAGAAAAACTACAAATACTGTTGTATCCTCGTTTGGTTGTGTTGTAGCCTACAAGATTACTGAGGTTTGGGTATCACACGGTTGTATATCTTGGTCTTGCTATATTCAGTTAGTTACTCTTTAGTTACTGGTATATTCAGTTAGTTACTCTTTAGTTACTGGTATATTCAGTTAGTTACTCTTTAATTTCTGTTATATTCAGTTAGTTACTCTTTAGTTACTGGTATATTCAGTTAGTTACTCTTTAGTTACTGGTATATTCAGTCAGTTACTCTTTAGTTACTGGTATATTCAGTTAGTTACTCTTGAGTTACTGGTATATTCAGTTAGTTACTCTTTAATTTCTGGTATATACTGTTAGTTACTCTTTAGTTACTGGTATATTCAGTTAGTTACTCTTTAGTTACTGGTATATTCAGTTAGTTACTCTTTAATTTCTGGTATATTCAGTTAGTTACTCTTTAATTTCTGGTATATTCTGTTAGTTACTCTTTAGTTACTGGTATATTCAGTTAGTTACTCTTTAGTTACTGGTATATTCAGTTAGTTACTCTTTAGTTACTGGTATATTCAGTTGGTTACTCTTTAATTTCTGGTATATTCAGTTAGTTACTCTTTAGTTACTGGTATATTCAGTTAGTTACTCTTTAGTTACTGGTATATTCAGTTAGTTACTCTTTAGTTACTGGTATATTCAGTTAGTTACTCTTTAATTTCTGGTATATTCAGTTAGTTACTCTTTAGTTATTGGCATATTCAGTTAGTTACTCTTTAATTTCTGGTATATGCAGTTAGTTACTCCTTAATTTCTGGTATATACAGTTAGTTACTCTTTAGTTACTGATATATTTAGTTAGTTACTCTTTAGTTACTGGTATATTCAGTTAGTTACTCTTTAATTTCTGGTATATTCAGTTAGTTACTCTTTAGTAACTGGTATATTCAGTTAGTTACTCTTTAGTTACTGGTATATTCAGTTAGTTACTCTTTAATTTCTGGTATATTCAGTTAGTTACTCTTTAATTTCTGGTATATTCAGTTAGTTACTCTTTAGTTACTGGTATATTCAGTTAGTTACTCTTTAGTTACTGGTATATTCAGTTAGTTACTCTTTAATTTCTGTTATATTCAGTTAGTTACTCTTTAGTTACTGGTATATTCAGTTAGTTACTCTTTAGTTACTGGTATATTCAGTCAGTTACTCTTTAGTTACTGGTATATTCAGTTAGTTACTCTTGAGTTACTGGTATATTCAGTTAGTTACTCTTTAATTTCTGGTATATACTGTTAGTTACTCTTTAGTTACTGGTATATTCAGTTAGTTACTCTTTAGTTACTGGTATATTCAGTTAGTTACTCTTTAATTTCTGGTATATTCAGTTAGTTACTCTTTAATTTCTGGTATATTCTGTTAGTTACTCTTTAGTTACTGGTATATTCAGTTAGTTACTCTTTAGTTACTGGTATATTCAGTTAGTTACTCTTTAGTTACTGGTATATTCAGTTGGTTACTCTTTAATTTCTGGTATATTCAGTTAGTTACTCTTTAGTTACTGGTATATTCAGTTAGTTACTCTTTAGTTACTGGTATATTCAGTTAGTTACTCTTTAGTTACTGGTATATTCAGTTAGTTACTCTTTAGTTACTGGTATATTCAGTTAGTTACTCTTTAATTTCTGGTATATTCAGTTAGTTACTCTTTAGTTATTGGCATATTCAGTTAGTTACTCTTTAATTTCTGGTATATTCAGTTAGTTACTCCTTAATTTCTGGTATATACAGTTAGTTACTCTTTAGTTACTGATATATTTAGTTAGTTACTCTTTAGTTACTGGTATATTCAGTTAGTTACTCTTTAATTTCTGGTATATTCAGTTAGTTACTCTTTAGTAACTGGTATATTCAGTTAGTTACTCTTTAGTTACTGGTATATTCAGTTAGTTACTCTTTAATTTCTGGTATATTCAGTTAGTTACTCTTTAGTAACTGGTATATTCAGTTAGTTACTCTTTAATTTCTGGTATATTCAGTTAGTTACTCTTTAATTTCTGGTATATTCAGTTAGTTACTCTTTAATTTCTGGTATATTCAGTTAGTTACTCTTTAATTTCTGGTATATTCAGTTAGTTACTCTTTAATTTCTGGTATATTCAGTTAGTTACTCTTTAGTTACTGGTATATTCAGTTAGTTACTCTTTAGTTACTGGTATATTCAGTTAGTTACTCCTTAATTTCTGGTATATTCAGTTAGTTACTCTTTAGTTACTGGTATATTCAGTTAGTTACTCTTTAATTTCTGTTATATTCAGTTAGTTACTCTTTAATTTCTGGTATATTCAGTTAGTTACTCTTTAATTTCTGGTATATTCAGTTAGTTACTCTTTAATTTCTGGTATATTCAGTTAGTTACTCTTTACTTTCTGGTATATTCAGTTAGTTACTCTTTAGTTACTGGTATATTCAGTTAGTTACTCTTTAGTTACTGGTATATTCAGGTAGTTACTCCTTAATTTCTGGTATATTCAGTTAGTTACTCTTTAGTTACTGGTATATTCAGTTAGTTACTCTTTAATTTCTGTTATATTCAGTTAGTTACTCCTAATGCGATTAATACCTTTAGGAAAGGTAATCATCCGTCTCTTCCGGATGTGCGTTGTGGTGCAGTGGATATCGACTTGGAACGAGAGATCGAAGAGCCTAGTTCGAATCCCATTCAAAATTCGTTGCATTCACTTACGCACAAATGCCACAGGGAAAGGTATTACTCCGTCTCTCCCCTCTAGCTCTGGGTCAAATAACAGGACAGATTGGATTCTGTAGTCTTCGCTGGCAACCAGTCTACTGCAGAACGTAATGGCAACCTACTGTGGGAAAATCTTCTGCTCAGTCAGGCATGTCCCTTTCGAGATATGATCGCCCACGCGTGTATCACGTATGACACTTAACTGACTGAATACGATTGATACACGTTAGATTAACAGTTGGGTCACTCGTTAGATTTGTTATTCGCTGAACACTGATCACTTGTTATTTGCTCATCGCTCATCTGTTCATCGACATAGACTCCTGTCTTGGCTTACATAGAGGCACCTCGACGTGGGGTGTAATGATCAACAAGCTTGTCCCGCTAGAACCTATTACAACTTAGTAGAGAGTTCGATCCTCACCATACTTTCGGCCTTTCGCTTAGAAAAACAACTGTTTTGGCTTACATAGTTATTTTAGTGGTCAAGTGATCGCCAGTAGAATAATCCATTTTGTGTATGATTCTTTCAGTGGCGATCAGTGTTCAAATACACTCGTCGGCGTTTATATTTCCTTCTATATTTCCTTCTGTATCCTTCTGTAACAGGGATTCTCAACCCCAATGCTGCGGTATACTAGTTTCTTGCGCTCTTATCTTAAGTGTTCCGGGAAATATTGTTAATTAACAAAGAAATGGTACAGCGTTAATATTTGAATAAAAGAATAAATATTAAACGCTTTTCCACATTAGCTAAAAAAGTTTTGTCAAGTTTATTGCAATTTCCTGCTTCTTATGTGAATTAAGGTTCTCAAATTCAAATAACATAAAAAATGAAAAGTAAGAAAAACTACGCTAAAATGAAGAAGAAATAAGACTCAGCTTATCACACATTCGAACACAGACTAAAGAAATTGCGAAAAAAAAACAGGCACAAGTTTCACGCTAAGTTAGCTCCACAAAGTTTTGCTAATTTTGTTGTAATATATTCATTTGCTGCTAGGTATACAGTTACTTAAAAAGGTAGCGAAATACGAGTCTATACGGATATTGATGGTTTACAAGGTTATTTTTATAGACGTAACCCATTAGGCTAGTACAGACAGCAAACATACTGCAGTGGCCGTAGCAGTGATATTTCCTGGGACGGTGCCCTTGCTCTGTTTAGACTTGTTTTGAATTCAAACCTTTCTCTTCTCTTAGACCTGTTGGCACCCAAGGCTTTCTTGATCTTCAACTATAGGTAGGACAAAGATATGTATTCATACATTTCCCCAGTATATTGCGTAAAGAAATGCAATTCTAACTCGAATCTCCGATCCCTGAATCCGAGTCAAGGTTTACCGTTACTCAAGAAGTTTATACAAATAATAATGAAAATAATATTGTTTAAGATTGGAGAGACAAAAATGTGGTTATACAGATAATTGCTGAGAATACGATGGCCTGAACATGTGAACAAATACGATGTTCTAGGTAAAAAAAAAACAAAAACACTTCACAATATCAGAAAGAGTCAGATGAAATGTATAGAGCACATAATGAGAAAATAATGGTTAATTCGATATTTACAGGAATTCTGAAGGCAAGAAATCGAGACAGAATGAGACAGACAGAAAGACAGACAGACAGACAGACAGAGAGAGTGGGTTAAACAGTGTATAACTGACCGTGTTGATTTAGGTAAATGTTCTGCAGAAGACATAATTAATAGACTTTTTAAAGAGATAAAAAAGACAGTCTGTGTAGATCTATCTATCTATCTATCTATCTATCTATCTATCTATCTATCTATCTCTGTTCTTTATGTATGTATCTAACTATCTATCTATCTATCTATCTATCTATCTATCTATCTATCTATCTCCTTGTGCAAATTAATTGAACTAACTTTAGTTTTCTTTTTCCTACGGTCAGTGTCAGACTCACTGGAGTAACAGTGTAATAGATTTCTATTTTTTTCTTAGATAACGTCATTTGCAGTAGTGTGCAGTAATATGAATCTGTTTTCGGGGTGTATGTTAAAATTTGTTTGGCCTTGAAAAATATTGCTTCATTCGTGACTGCATCATTTTTTATCGTACTCAGACACTATTGTCTCAAAATTCGATTTGTTGTCCTACAACCATTGTCTGCGTTGGACGTTACCCCAAAGAAGCTTACGAAAATTGTAACGCTATACGAACACACCCGCAAGCTTAACAGAGAGATCGCGGATATTGTTGGTGGCAAGTTGTTTTATGCAGGCAAAGAAACAAACTATATCCATTTGTTCGAAAACGTAAGGAAAAATGTGGTTAGAAGAGAAAACAACGCCAAGAGACGACGTATATGCGACCAGGATGTGTGTAAAAGATACTTGAAAGGCATTATTCGTTTTGTTTCAATTAATTTGCACAATGATCTATCTATCTATCTATCTATCTATCTATCTATCTATCTATCTATCTCTCTCTCTCTCTCTCTCTCTCTCTCTCTATATATATATATATATATATATATATATATATTAAATTAAAATAAATTTTCAAAATTCAAAAATGTTGAAGGAACATTTCAACATGAAATCCCTAAAATTTCACGCCTCCTCAGCCACAGTCAGTCTATATCAAAATGAGAAAAATATTAGATTAAAAAGAGAAATAAGAAAACAAAATAAAAATAAAAAAAGGTAAAGAAATAAAAAGATAACAAAAAATAAATTACGGTTAAGATTTGAGAAATATACGTCACAATTTTTTTTTTAAATCAGTCTGTTTTTTCGTTTTATATATATATATATATATATATATATATATATATATATATATATATATGCCCAGATAAAGAGGATCAATAGGTTTAGCATTTAGATTTATCCGGCATTTACTTTTTAAAAAAATGCTCAATATAAAATTGATTGTCGAGCTTAATATAATTATACTTAAAAAAATTTTATTAATTTAATTTACATTGCGACGCGGAATTTTCTGTTTCGAGATTTAAAGTTTTTATCTCGTCATCAAGCAATGTTCGACTTACTTTGGTGAAAATTATTTACATTTGAATACAGAAAACAATATGTTTGCTTATTAAAGAGTTAATATGGAGAAGGTAAGACAGAAAGATATACGTATAACTTCATAGTTTTAAACAAATTATTTTAGTCCATTCTCAAAAAGACTTTCGGTATAATAAAACTATTTTTATATTTTTCTAGTTCAGAATATATTTATTTAACAATTCCTCATATACTATTAACCTATATATAGCCTAAAATCCATTAAATAATTATTATTTACATTTTAATAAAACATAATATAATATAAATAAAATTTATAAAGATATATTGTATTTTTATTACAATGTTTTATAAAAGCTTTTTGTCACTACACGAAAAGTTCATGTTTTAGAACATTAATTTTCTTTTACAGGTGATATTTTAAAAAGTAAATGTTGCAAATGAATTATTTTAGAAAATAAAAAAATTAACTCAAGCATTTTTTTATAAAGATTAGGAGTGGTGGTTGGAGGAAGTTAAACAATATAATTATGGGTGTGTCTGAATCACGCAATCAAAAGTGAGAGTCAGGTTTTGCTAGAAAAATGAGCATCTTTGTCCTGTTGAATTATGTCATGATAAAATGATGATTACTTGGAAATACCAGATGGTGTAAGCTTGGATATACGGTTGATGTAATGTATAATGGCACGGAATTTTTAAACGGAGAGCCAAGTTCGAATTCTTCCCGGGTTCGCGAAATTATCATAAGCTCAAATGTCCACCAAGAAGTTATAAATCAACATTTTTCAACCCAAACTTGTGGTCAATTCCTCAGAATTGTATTAGTAATCCATTATCTTAAAAAATATTCTTATATTCAAAAAATATTTTTCTGTTTTAAATAATCTGCAAAAACTTATATGCCTTAAAAAACAAGTCAATCATTCATCAAAAAGCCAATTTCTCTCTTTCACACACACACACACACACACACACACACAGAGAGAGAGAGAGAGAGAGAGAGTTTGGAGCCATTATGGTGAAGGGGTTAACGAGCTGGATTCTTACCGTTCTATGAAAATCAACTTAAGCTTAAATTTCCACTAGAAAATTTTATATCCATTATCTTAAAAAATATTCTTACACTCAAAAAATATTTTTCTGTTTTAAATAATCTGCAAAAATTTATATGCCTTAAAAAACAAGTCAATCATTGATCAAAATGCCAATCTTTCTCTTTCACAAACACAGAGAGAGAGAGAAAGAGAGAGAGTTTGGAGCCATTATGGTGAAGGGGTTAACGAGCTGGATTCTTACCGTTCTATGAAAATCAACTTAAGCTTAAATTTCCACTAGAAATTTTTATATCCATTACCTTAAAAAATATTCTTACACTCAAAAAATATTTTTCTGTTTTAAATAATCTGCAAAAATTTATATGCCTTAAAAAACAAGTCAATCATTCATCAAAATGCCAATCTTTCTCTTTCACAAACACAGAGAGAGAGAGAAAGAGAGAGAGTTTGGAGCCATTATGGTGAAGGGGTTAACGAGCTGGATTCTTACCGTTCTATGAAAATCAACTTAAGCTTAAATTTCCACTAGAAATTTTTATATCCATTACCTTAAAAAATATTCTTACACTCAAAAAATATTTTTCTGTTTTAAATAATCTGCAAAAATTTATATGCCTTAAAAAACAAGTCAATCATTCATCAAAATGCCAATCTTTCTCTTTCACAAACACAGAGAGAGAGAGAAAGAGAGAGTTTGGAGCCATTATGGTGAAGGGGTTAACGAGCTGGATTCTTACCGTTCTATGAAAATCAACTTAAGCTTAAATTTCCACTAGAAATTTTTATATCCATTACCTTAAAAAATATTCTTACACTCAAAAAATATTTTTCTGTTTTAAATAATCTGCAAAAATTTATATGCCTTAAAAAACAAGTCAATCATTCATCAAAATGCCAATCTTTCTCTTTCACAAACACAGAGAGAGAGAGAAAGAGAGAGAGTTTGGAGCCATTATGGTGAAGGGGTTAACGAGCTGGATTCTTACCGTTCTATGAAAATCAACTTAAGCTTAAATTTCCACTAGAAATTTTTATATCCATTACCTTAAAAAATATTCTTACACTCAAAAAATATTTTTCTGTTTTAAATAATCTGCAAAAATTTATATGCCTTAAAAAACAAGTCAATCATTCATCAAAATGCCAATCTTTCTCTTTCACAAACACAGAGAGAGAGAGAAAGAGAGAGAGTTTGGAGCCATTATGGTGAAGGGGTTAACGAGCTGGATTCTTACCGTTCTATGAAAATCAACTTAAGCTTAAATTTCCACTAGAAATTTTTATATCCATTACCTTAAAAAATATTCTTACACTCAAAAAATATTTTTCTGTTTTAAATAATCTGCAAAAATTTATATGCCTTAAAAAACAAGTCAATCATTCATCAAAATGCCAATCTTTCTCTTTCACAAACACAGAGAGAGAGAGAAAGAGAGAGTTTGGAGCCATTATGGTGAAGGGGTTAACGAGCTGGATTCTTACCGTTCTATGAAAATCAACTTAAGCTTAAATTTCCACTAGAAATTTTTATATCCATTACCTTAAAAAATATTCTTACACTCAAAAAATATTTTTCTGTTTTAAATAATCTGCAAAAACTTATATGCCTTAAAAAACAAGTCAATCATTCATCAAAAAGCCAATCTTTCTCTTTCACAAACACAGAGAGAGAGAGAGAGAGAGAGAGAAAGAGAGAGAGTTTGGAGCCATTATGGTGAAGGGGTTAACGAACAGGAAAATCAACTTCTCACAATCCAGTTTAAATTTCGTTCTGGTAAGTGTTGTACTGATATCATACATTAACATCTAAAGGAAAAAGCTTCATTTTTCCAGTGGAAAATTTTATATCTAATATGTAGACCACGCAGCATATAACTGTATCAATAGAGACGTCCTCTTCACAGACATTAAAAACCGTTTCCAAGATCGAAACGCACTGAATGTTCAGATATCTTTGGTTAGAAAAAATCAATCATACTTCTCCCGTCGAGGCCAATGAATGGAGAATAAGCGAGAAATGTTGATATAGGTATTCATATTTGGGATAAGAATGATCACAAGCAACAACAAATCATCAACCTCTGTCAAGTTTTCCATGAAACTGGACTCAAGATAAATATTTCCGAAAGAGAAGCTATAATCTGAAATTGGGATGAAAGTAATGATGACAGTCAGTTAGTTAAGTGCCATACGTGATACACGCTTGGGCGATTATGTCTCGAAAGAGACATGACTGACTGAGCAGAAGATTATCCCGCAGTCTGTTTGACTTTGGGTGATATGGCTGGGTAGTAATCTGTTCAATCAAGAACATTTTACAAATTTCTTTAAATTCGTAAGCAGTGAAATTTGTAACGTTATCCAAGACTACGGTATCCAGAATGCTATATCTTGCAAAACAGTTCGGGTAAAAATTCATTGTAAACGTAGTAGTTTTTTATTCTTTATTTTATTTATTTATTTTACATTTACGAATTTCGGTATACTTAAGAAAGCTATCATCTACCAAAAGATAATTTTTGCGTTTGTTCGACCTACGAAACTTATGCGCAGTCTTGACTACGTAATATCTTTTTTTGGCTAAGGTTGAAATTCCATGGTAGGTGATACTGCTGTCGGCGTAAATCTCTGTAGGCTTATTATTAAGTCTTTATGTATTGATATATTTTATTCCAGTATACATAACTTCTCATCAGAGATTTAGTCACTGATTTTTCTCAATGTCAACTATGAAAGTCATTTAATATCCACATTAGTGATATGATAAGTATTACTACATTTTGTCTAAATATTAGTTCTACATCATATAGCAATTAAGCGTTAAAATCTGAATTTCAGTCTAAAATCGTCTAATTTCTTAATTTCTTTTAGTCGTTTCTTTTATTTTTGAAATAATCATGCCGTGTTTTAATTTTACTTTTATTTCATCCAGGATAACTTGTAATTCGAGTACAACATTGCATAATATATTTTTAATTTCTATTTCCCTTTTTGAGGCTGCAATAAGAGTGCCCTCACAAATTTCACTATCTTTATTGCTATCAGTCTTGATAAACCATCAACTTGCTCTATCTTGAAAGCGTAATTTGGTATTCACTGTATGTGTAGGAACTTCCGTTTTCGAACCGTAAAATGATAATAGATTACTGTGGTTCGTCCGGGAATGTTAATATCTTCCGTGTATAAATTAAATTATTGCAACTGTAAACATTTTTCACTAACAGTTATATTGCTAACGCCTATCTTTCGATCTGGCTTTAGCGTTTTTTTGTTTAATTTTTGCTTTTGTTTTGCCGGTACAATCGAAAGGGAAACATATACAACAGCTTTCATATTGCGGGCATCATCTTTATGTAGACATACCACAGCAATACAATAGTCACTACTATCTAAAGCAACTAGAATTCCAGTTTTTGGAACGTGGTGCGCTCATGACAAATCTGACGTATTTTTCTGATTTCTTTAAACACCTTCTCACATTTCTCAGCCCAGTCCCACTTTTCTAAGCAAATTGTTTAGTTGTTCACTCAAATTATGCATATTATGTATAATCGATTTTGCTAATAGTTTGATAGTCCTAGAAATGTTTGTAACCTAGTAAAGTTTGTTGGGTAATGTATATTCTTAATTGTACTTGCCCTCTACGGTTCTGGTGGAAGACCCTTTTTATCAGCAGATTTTTCTACTTGATTTAGCAATCATTTCGCTAAATTCCCCACTGAGTTTGAACGCTTACTTTTTCAAAAACTCTGTTTACATGCCCGATAATTTGTTCCTTACGTAGACGTTTAATTAATATATTATCTACATAAGCAAAATCAAAATCTGCAAGCATATTATCTATAGTTTGTTGAAATATAGTTTAAAATATAGTTTGTTGAAATTTACTGTTACCCCGAAAGGAAGTCGGTTGAATTCATAAAAGCGAGTATCTATGGATATTAATTTTGAACATTCTTATTCAATTTGCGTTTACAAATATACCTCGGAAAGATCCAGCATAAAAAAATATGCCACCGTTTAAATTCGCAAAAGTTTTCTGGGCTTATCGGTAGTTATCGGATTCTAAACATTTGTTAACGCTGTCGAAAAATTAGCACAAACGCCGTAATTGTTTTTCTTTACGTACCCATCGTGGCGGACAAACATAATCTCGCTGCTGAACTTGAACGGGATCTACACTCTGTGGTAAATTGGGGCAAGAAGTGGCTTGTCAATTTCAATGCGTCTATCTTTCAACAAACTATAGATAATATGCGTCTAAGACCAAGCTGTTGTCTGTCAATCATCACAGGCAACCTCTCCTGCCTCCCATAAGCATAGACCAAGCAATTCTCCCTGCGAGCAATACACTGCGCCTCCTCGGCTTTACCCTCTCTTCTGATCTGAAATGAAACCACTACATTGAGTCCATAACTTAATCCACTGCTAAGAAGGTTGGGTTACTGTGTCGGGTCAGGATGTTTTTCCGCCTGAATCCATCCTGAATATATACAAATCAACCATTCGTCCGTGCATGGAATACTGCTGCCATATATGGCCAGGCGCTCCGGCCGTTCATGTCAGTGTTCTCGACAGGCTCCAAAGGAGAATCAGTAATGTGATAGGTACTGACTTGGCAGCTCGACTACAGCCACTTCCCCACCGACGAAATGTGGCCTCTCTTTGTCTGTTCTATAAATACTTTCATGGCCTTCTGCTCGAACGAACTTAAGTCACTGGTGCCTCCTCAACAGGTGTTTACTCGTGCAACCAGATTGGCAACTGGGTCCCACCCATTCACAGTTAGGTTAGCCAAATGCAGACGACAATTCTACTCCTGCAGCTTCTTCTCTCGCACTTCCTGCCTGTGGAACTCGTTCCCATATTCTTGCTTTCCTGACGGCTACAACCTCCTGGAATTTAAATGCAATCTCAATACTCATCTATTAATCATTTATCTCTAGTTCTTTCCCTACACCGTATATCCTTTCCTTTCTCTCCACCTTTGAAACTGCTATCACACCTGCATTCTCATCCTTCTGTTGCTCCTTTCTAACTAATTCGTCTTCCTTTTCACTCTCTTCTAATTAATCTTTTTACACTCATGTAGCTCCCTACACATCAGTGGCAGTACCACCTTGCTCGGAGTGATACGATTAAAAAATCTGCTGGTGTAAATGGCATACTATGTTTGGTGTAAACACGGGTGTATACCATTTTTTCGATAGAAATTTCGCTTTGAGTTTTAGACATCCATCCAACCCATCTGTCAGCCCATCCGGAAATCACTTTTTCAATTGCTCTCACTGTTTTTTTAATGGTAGATTTTCTACCTACATTTTTGTAAGAGATAATTACATGTAAATCTCGAATAATTTAATCTAGTCAGTTCCTAATTAATTTGTAGCATTTTTATCACATGAATCTTAGTTTTCGCACACGAAATGAAAAGGTACACATCATTTCACTAATAAAAAATAATTTCTTACCCGACAAGGCATTTACGATTATCGAAGTACTTTTTAATGTAGGTTTTACATATGTCTTCCTTAAATATTGTGATATCACTAGCAGTGCTTGGTTGCATTTAAATATCCACATTATTAATATTTATTAACACAAATTTCCTTTGGTTTTCTATAATTGTTTTACATCCCAACACCGTGTTGTTCTTTTATGAGGACTTTTACTTCATTTAGTTTTACAGTGTAACATAAAATGTCGTCTTTTTCCACACAAGTAGCACTGTAACTTCTTAAAAAGACAGTCGTCTCCTAGATGTAACCTTCCACATCTAAAGCATTGATTAGTGTTTCCTTTCCACACATTTTTATTTCGCTTCGTATTTCTTTTATTTCACTTTCCTTCGTATCGCGTTTCACATTTAGGATTCTGACATTTTTCCGATATTTCTTGTAGTGTTAATTCTTATTCTTTTATTAAGTTTCCTTAGAATTGTAACAATTTTTCAAAAGCATTTTTGACTTGGCTTTTTCCACCGTCAAACTTTGAACGAAAATTAACCCTTTAAACGTATCCCCAGTCAATTCGCTTCATTTGAAATTTTCACACGCCTTGTTAACGCTTCCAGCAAATGTGACAACATTTAAGTCTTTTTTGTCATTAGATTCGTACACTTCCAACGAGTATTGTATAACAAACTTTTCTCGTTAATGTAAGACAGAATATCTACTGTTTCTTAAAAGCAAATATTTTTTTGAAATAACAAAATTACAATTTTTTTCATGTTCTACCGGTACTAACTTTCTCACCAAAAGTTTTTTTTTCTCGTCTTCCTAGTCGCTGCATTTTTCCTTGAAAATTTGCTCGTATCTTCTAAAATAATCAGAAACGCTAATTCTATCATCTAAAATGTATGTGAATTCAGCTATTTTCCCAAAACATCGGGTGTGAAGGAACTTAGGGCATTTTTCATTTTCCTCTGAATTATTTTAAGTAAATTTTTTTTTGCGGGTGCGGTATTTTTTATTTTCTTGTTCTTTTTCTTTGTGCCTTGTCCTTTCAGAACGTAGGTGATCATGGCCTTCCACGTCTCCCTTTCCTTGGTGGTTCTTCGCACACTTTCTCCTGTAACATCTCGCAACCCCAGTTGTCATCCACCTGCACAGACCCTTCAAATATGTTATCCGCTGTTTTTCTCTGTCTTATTTTCTCTATCTGGCCTGTTAGCATTAGGTTCTCTAAGCTCTCCTTCTTCGTTGCATATCCCAGGAACTTCAATTGACTCTTCCTGATGCTAAATATTAATTTCCTTTTCGTTTCCATCCTTTCCAACATTTCATCATTGCTCACATGCTGGGTCTATGATAACCGCAGCATCCTTCTGTAGAACCACATATCAATTGCTTCAAGTTTTTCGTTCATCTTTGATGATATTGTCCAACATTCACTGCCGTATTAAAGATCTAACGTCACATAGCGATCTAGTACGTTGTTCTTTTTTTCTAGTGAAAGTGTCATGTGTCTTAATACTTTACTCAGCTTCTAGAAACCCGTCCTTTGCCATGCCAATTCGCGTTGGTATCGCTGTGTAGCACTTTCCGTCTTCTGTTAGAACACTTCACAGGTAGTTAATGTTTTGTAATTGCTTGATTTTAGTATCTCCCCACTGAATTTGGCATTTTGATTTGCTCTTTTTGCTGATAACCATGCATTCGGTTTTTCTGCAGGCTATTTGTAGTCTTTTTTGTCACTCGCTTCAGCTACTTTCTTAGTAAAAGCTCTTGTAGTTTCCTTTCCGTGTCTGTAATCAGCACTGCCATTTTTTTATCACGTGGCTAAGAATTCTTTCATATTTAAAGAATATCTGGGTTTTTTTTTTGTCTTTTTTGTAGTCTTTTTTGTCACGCTCTTTAGTTACCTTCTAAGTAAAAGGTCTTGTAGTTTCCTTTCCGTGTCTGTAATCAGTACTGTCATTTCTTTTATCACTTGGCTAAGAATTCTTTCCTATTTGAAGAATATCTTTTTTTCTTTCTTCCATTTTAATATTTTCTAAGAAAATAGCGAAACCAATGTGGTTCTAATTTTTTGTCGTTAATCTTATCATGTGAACCGAAACAAAAAATACTTTTGCCAATTTCGTATGTCTTTAGATCCCTTGGGCCCACTGTTATAACATGCTTCTATTGGTTATAATTTTGTGTAACGCTTAGGTTATTCGTCGCGAATTATTAAAACTTCGCCTCGACATAATCTAACGGAATCATTCCGACTCGATTTATGAGGGCTTTCGTAGTAATGTGTGACTTTGACCTGTCGCATTTAATGTGCGACATATACATTAACCGATAAATAAATCTATCTATCTATCTATCTATCTATCTATCTATCTATCTATCTATATATATATATATATATATATATATATATATATATATATATATATTGATAAATATGCATATTATCCTACGTCTAAAAGACCACTCCGAATTTCAGGCACTACGTAATCATCAGGTGCATATTATGAATTGACCGATTTTATATTTAATATTTGCCTTCTGGTTCTACTGTTCAAAACATACATTATAATTATTTTAAATTATAAGTCTGGGTAGCAATTTTATAATTTATTAAATGCATAATTTCAATTTGGTTTATGCCAAAACCTAAAAAAGAAAATAAAATCCTGGAGTTAAAAAAAGATAAATATTAAGTAATATGGGGAACTTTTATTTAGTTAAATTCATTTTTATTTATTTTCTGTTGACGGACGTTTTGAAATAAAAGGAGAAGTAAATATAAACGCGTATATATACATACACACACACACACACACACACACACACACACACACATATATATATATATATATATATATAATAAAAAACAAAGAAATATATATATATATATATATATATATAATAAAAAACAAAGAAAAAGATGAAAGATAAATATATAATAAAAAAATAAATGCGTAAAAAGTGAAATGAAAATGTGAAAAGAAGGATTGGGTTCATCAGGTCCTAAGTATTAAAGCAGATATTTATTTTTATGCTTCCATGTGGTCATTAATTCACTTACTTGATTTAATAAATAAACGTTATTCAGGTGATTTTAGAAGCCAAGTTTATCTAAAAGGCATATGTCTATTTGTTATTCCATTATCAGACTAAGTTTCCTCAATGGTATCCAAGGTGATATAAGAGACATTGCTTTTTATAATTACAAAAAAAACAAACATGGACAGTGTAGTGCTATTTTGCATTTATTATTATTTAAATTAGTTTATGGTAATAGGGTCGTGTTTTTTATTTGATCTCAGGAGAATGAAAAAAAGATTTAACAGCGCCTTTAGGATGGATGCTACATTAGTTATATATATATATATATATATGTTGTTTTTCATTTGAAAATGAGTTATTACGAAATGAAAAATTCAAAAGCTCTAAAATATAAATTCATTGATAACGTTTAATGCAACTGGTTACTTGAGTAATTAAAGTTTGATCAAATATATATATATATATATATATAGATATATAGATATGTACAACCAACTTAAATACAACTATCTTAAATACAACCAACTTAATTAACCACAAGAGATCGTTTCTGTGAGCTACAATTTTGCAGAAAACCATCATTG
>JBBBDQ010000230.1:775000-860000 GCA_037127315.1 Ascarosepion bandense | reverse complement strand
ATATTCCTGAACACTTATTAAGAACCGGATTCATTCATATGAACATTACCCAGAAATTTCTTTAACATTTCACATTTGGAAAGGAAAGGAAAATTTTTTTTTATGTTACAAATATAAAATATTGCACTATCTATCCATTCCAATTTTTTAGAATTAAACTATTTAAAGTCCCCGGTATGACGATGAACTACATCCGGTAGCAAGTACTCCAATCAAGAAATTAGAAGTTTTGTGGATCATGAAACCACCCATTAATTACTGTTTTTCCCAGGTACACCGTAACCCAAGTGGTATCACTCATTAGGATCCCAGCTATGACAAATAGTTAAACCCCAATTAAAATACAAAGAATGTAAAAAAAAAAAAATACTATTTTATGGTAAAAAATACCATCAATACAGTTTTGTATAAAACAACGATGTTTACATATTTATAGTAAAACTAGCAGTTTAGCCCGGTTTAACTCGGTTAGTTTAAGGAATAATAATAATAAAAAACATAGGCTGAATTTACACAGCAAAAACCTACACAACATCCAACCTCGTCACTTTTATAGATATAGATAACAATGTAGGATGCCTCTATTGGAATAGGGTGGGGGTAGGGGCCACATATATAGATATAGATAATATCAAGGGGGTGATCGATTCTATATTATAATCAGTACATAAACCGATTCCCTGACTTTGTTGGGTAATAATATATATTTTTCTACCTCTGATTTTAGCTTTCTCAAAAATTTCAAAGAGTCGTTAGCGTTCTAGAATTTTGATCTTCATCTGAGCGCAAATCTCGTCGAGCTAAACCTCAAAATGCAGACGCTAAATCGAATCTATCAAACAAACAAATACTTACACAATGTCCACCCTCGTCACTTTTATAGATATAGATTACCAGCAATACATATTCATAGAAAAACAGCAATATATATTATCTGCATTTGAAAGTTGTGATTAAGTTCAAAATATATTTAGTTAAAACCATAAAATTGTGTCTAAAATATTTAGATTTTGGGCATTACATGACCTATAGAAGTTCATATGTAGCTAAACAAAATCAGACAAACGGATAAGGATATACGAACTATACATTCTATATTATGAGACAAGAATTGTAAAGAATTTTTCTGAGATGTTTGGAAGCGAACTGGAAACCTCACAAACCGAGGACACTGTCACAGAGAAGTGGGATACTTTACGGGGTACTATGCACCGCGCTGCTTTGGCCATCTTTGGGAGGAAGTCCTCTAAGACACATGATTGGTTTGAGGCAAATTTCTCCGAGATTACTCCCGTCATTAAGCCAAGCACGACGCTCTACCGGAATACAAAACCTACAGATCCTCTGAGCTGCCAGGAACAAAGCTTCACCAAACTGCCAGACGCTTTGCCAACAAATACTAGACAGAGCACAGTGAAATCATTCAGAGAGCAGCAATTACAGGGAATATCAGAAGAATGTTTGATGACAATGGGCCAATGCTGCTCCACTCAAATCTAGTATTTGAGTTGTCATCACAGACAAAAAATAATCAACAGATGGAGAGATGGGTGGGTAGTTCACTTTTCCAACATCTACTCCTAAATAGAATATTTGACGACTGCAGCCCTTGACGCCACTGAGTACCTACACTGAGTCGACGATAGAAGAATTGAGCAAAGTCATCAACCGCTTGGCCACAGGGAAAGCCCCTGGTAGTGATGGAAATCCCACTGTTATTATGAACCACTGTAAGACTATTCTACTGCTTCATCTACATTAAATCCTCTGCCAGTGCTGTTCTGAAAGGACTGTACCACAGGACAAGAGGGATGCTATGACCATCACTCTCTATAAGAACAAAGGCGAGCAACAATTACAGACACATCTCGCTACTTTGCGTCGTAGGTAAAATCAGTGCTCGGGTCATCTTGTTCTGTCTGCAGAAACTTGCCAGACGTGTTTACCTGGAGTTGCAGTGTGACTTCCGAGTTGAACAATCAACAGTAAACATGGTGTTTTTGCTCGGTCAACTCCGGAAGAAGCGCAGGGAACAGCAGATGCTCGTCTACGTCGCTTTCATCGGTCTCGCCAAGGCGTTCGACCTCGTTTTCAGAATTCTGTACAAGATTGGCGGCCATTCCTAGCTGCAGAACTTGATTGAATTTTTCTGTAATGACATACAGAGGATTGTGCAGTTCAACGGCAGTACCTCGCAGTCCTTCAACATCCGCAGCGGCGTCAAACAGGGTTGTGTCCTCGCTCCCATTCTTTTCAGAATCTTCTTCACGCGGCTTCTGAAGCACACATTTGGCACATCATGGGAAAGGATTTACCTGCATACGAGATCAAATGGCAGGCTTTTCAATCACGCTCGTCTCAAAGCCAGGAACAAATTACGAAAAGTCCTTATTAGAAACATGATGTTTGCTGATGAAGCAGCATCAGCATCCCACACCCAGACACTGATAGATCATTTTGATTTTGGGCTGAACATTAGCTTGAAAAAGACGAACATCGTGAGGCAAGATGTCGCAGCTCCACCGGTCATTACAATCAATGACTATGAGCTGGATGCGTTCCATCTGTATACCTACCTAGGGCTCCATTATCACTGAAAACCTTTCCCTGGACATAGAGCTCTAGAAGTGTATTGGGAAGGCATCCACTACTCTTGCGCGCCTCACAACAGGTGTTTAGACTAACTCCAGGCTGACAGTGAAGACAAAGAAAGCAGTGTACAACGCCTGTATCATTAGCACACTGCTTTACAGCAGCGCGACATGGATTACGTACCCCGGGCAAGAAAAGCGTCCATATATTTGGAAATATTATGGAAAGACAGGGTGCCCAGCACTGAGTGCCTGTTTCGTGCGGATTCGCCTACCAGGTTAACTCTTCTTAAACAGCGTAGACTTCGCTGGTTAGACCATGTCCATTGTATGCCAGACGACCACATCTCAGAAGACTTTCTGTATGGGGAGCTGGCTTCTGAAAGAAGACCTGCTGGGTGGCCACTGCTACAGTATGATGTCATCGTTAAACGTGACATGAAGGCTGGAGGTATCAACAGGGAGTCATGGAAGAGCGTAGCAGTCAACCAGTCCAAGTGGAGGGGAACCCTGGTCAGACAACTCAAATCAGGGGAGGAGCAGCTGACGCAAGCCACCAAGGAAAGGCGGGTTCGCAGAAAGCAAAGTGTCTGCTCCGATAGACCAGAAACTAAACATAAATGCAGCCTCTGCAACAGGTAATGTTATTATTGCATCGGATTCTACAGTCACAGACGCAGATTCTTCAGCTAAACAGACAACTAGGATACTATTCATGGTCAACCCTGATCGACGGAGGCCTACATGCATATATTTTATAGTAGAATTACCAACGCTACATTGTATAACAAATCGATCAACAATGTGTCTTTTCAGCAGATCTATTCAACCTGTACAACAAGACTATTCTGGGAACCCTAGATGTCAAAATTCATCATCGGAGACCAGAATTTGAACACCATAAGATACGCAGATAATACAATCTTGATAGCAGACATGGAAACAAAACTACAAGAAATCCTACAGAAGGTAGTTAAAGAGAGTGACAAGAAAGGACTATAAATAAACTACAAAAATTCATAATCATCAGCAAAAAGAGCTGCCCAAAATGCCAAATACTGGTGGTGGATACTAAAATCAAGCAGGTACAAAAATTTAAATACCTTGGAAGTCGTCTAACCGAAGACGAAATGTGCCACACAGATTAAAATGCGAATGAAGATGGTGAAGGACGCATTCCAGAAGGTTGAGTAGAGTATTAAGTGACAGGAAATTTTTTACTGGAAACACAGAAGAGAGTCCTGTAATATTATGTGATGTCAGTTCTCCAATAAGGCAGTGAATGTTGAACAATATCATAAAAAAAAAAAGAAAAAAAAACACTTGAGAAATGATTCTACACAAGGATGCTGCTGATACCATCGATCCAGCATGTGAGCAATGATGAGGTTTTGGAAAGGATGGAAACGAAAAGAAAATTAATACTGAGCATCAGGAAGAGACAGCTAAAGTTTCTGGGACATGCAATGAGGAAGGAGGGCTTGAAGAACCTGATAATAACAAGCCAGGTAGAGGGAAGGAGAGACAGGGGAAAACAGCGTGTAACATATTTGATGAGCCTGAGCAGGTGGATGGCAGAACTAGTGGTTGCCAGTTGTAACAGGAGAAAGCGTGCTAAGTGCCACCAGGGATAGGCCATGACTGACTATGTCATGAAAGGACAAGTCACATAGAATTAGAATATTTAGATTTTGGCATTAAATAATTAATCAAGGTCGATATCCGGTTAAATAAAAAAAAATCAACCAAACTAAAGATATAGATTATTTTGTTAAAAACTACTTAAAAAGCTAAACTAGCAGGTTTTCTTTTTGGTAGAATAAAGCTTCGATTCGTTTAAAAAAAGAAAAAATATATATAATTTTTCGTTATGAACGTTTTGTTCATCCACTGGATGGCAAAAACTACTCAGTTTCCAATCTACTTTCTTGGTGTTTTGAATGAAAAGACTTCGAAGAGAGGCAAATTATCATTCTCGGAAGCGATAAACGAAAGACTGAACAAAAATGAGAAAACCAAAGTCGGAAGTAAGAAAAGTCATCGTTAACTTCTCATTCCAAGTATTATAAATGGTAGGAGTAAATGACGGTATATCCCATTCCGAACAAACTGTTATTTCCCATGTCTGTTATTTTGTCAACCTAAGAACACACAGAAAACTACCGGATACTGTGATTTGAACAATTTGATTACAGATCTGACAAGAGACAAAAAAATAGAACAATCTGAATTCCGTAAGTCGTCTGAAAACATTTGGCTGACAAAGAATTGATACAGTAATCGATCACAGCTTCGATTCAGTTGTATAATAGGTCAGTCGAGAAAAACTGTGATATATTGAATAGGTTTAATTTGTTGTATTGAAATGTTGGCCTCAAGAATAACTATTTGAGGACACGATGAAATAGAAGAATCAATCAATACCGGTAATTCTCTGGCTATATGGGATCCAGCATCTGAATAGTATAATTGCTTAAGATTTAATTCAGATTAATTGAATAGATGCTACATCTGAAGGTGAAATTGAGGCAATGACCATTTCTTGTCTGGGACATGTCCCTGGACAAAGACAAGTGCTGCCTCGCTAACAGATGTTCGGAAACCTTTTAACGAATTCGATTCTGATCAAAAATTCTTCGCATAAACATCTGATAGACTAAGTGTGATTTCTAGGGGTTTAAACTAAGAACCAACAGTATGAAAAAGTTTTGGTTCCAATGCTATAATTGTTTATTCCAGTTTGATAAATGTGTTTTGAAAGTGGGTGTAGTTCGTATAATAAGTATCTTTCATAATGAACATGTAATTCAATTAAGTTTTGTTAATTATCAGGAAAAAAAGACAATTCCAAAAAATATTATTTTAGAGGTTCCCTTCCAATTGCGCAGTATATATATATATATATATATATATATATATATATATATATATGTGTGTGTGTGTGTGTGTGTGTGTGTGTGTGTGTGTAATCCTTCAAATACGCGCCTGCATACATTTCTCTCTTTCGTTTTGGATCTGATGGAGCTTTAACTGGCGAAATGCATAATCAAGTCTCTACGCTCTTTTCTTGCAATATTTCCATTTATCAAATTTTTAACTTTAAACTCTGTCAGGATTTCAGTATCCTATTAAATATAAACACATTGTTGATACGGAACAAAGCATGGATAAATCACAGACGAATTTATTACTTTCCGACCGATTTTGAAGAATTACATAAGGATCTACCTTCGGATTCATTTTGGAAACGGCGATATAATTTTCTGACATTCGAGCCATTCCGATAATAAAAAGAGGAATTTAACTTTAATCGCAAAAAAGCTGAGAAAATTTAAAAAAAAACCTTTGATTTGGAAGAATAAATTTGCTAACAAAATTTTCAAAAATAACTCCTTTTCATTCTTTTTAATAAGATAAACCAGCTTAGGGTAAATTTTATAACTTTCATTATTTTTTTAAACAATACAAATACCTTTTTCTTTTTCATTTTGGATTTGATGAAGTCTTAACTGGCGAAATGCATAATGAAATTTCTCACTTTTCATGCAATATTTCCATTTATCAAACTGATAAATTTAAAGCCAGCAACCTATGATATATATATATATATATATATATATGCATTTGCAACATAGTGACTAGTTGGATCAGAACATTGCTTGCCTGAAGAAATATGTATGGTCGAAAACTAGATAGCAGGCAAGAGGTATGTGTCATGTTTTTTTACTATATATATATATATATATATATATATATATATATATATATAGTCATCTGCAGACAGATCTGTTTTGCTGTATCACAGCTCATCAGTACAGTTAGACAGCCGAATGCTTTTAACCCAGGATTGAAACCCGAACGAATTGGCGTCAGTCGGCGATTCTACTTCGGAGCTACGGCTCTCGGTAGAAGGAGGCAGGCTTTTTAGGAAGTATTTTATCATTATACACACCCAATATATATATATATATATATATATATATACATAACAGTATAGACAACACCAAGACGCACACAACGTGCACTTAACACAACAGCAAAGGTCACACACACACGCAATCAGTAACAATAACCACACATACACTTCTTCCTCCCTTATAACAAACCGCTAACCAGGCTAAAGCACACACGCACACACACACACAGATAAATAAAATAAGGAAGATTTAATTACAATACTACACATAGCCTATACACACAGAAAAAATAGTTACAACAACCACGCTAACACATTTTCTCCGCCCCTCGGGTTGTAGTAGCAGAGGTGCTCATAACAAACCACGAACCAGGACAGAACACACACACACACACACGCACACGCACACAGATATATATACAAAATAAAGTAGATTCAATTACAGCACACACAACGAGCAAAAACCACCAGATAAATCAGACAGATAAGACGACAGCAATGAAACTGATATTACCTGGTCAAAGTCACATCAACTCCCAGATCCTACGAACTGATTCCATCAGACCAATAAAACCCCTACTTGAATACACACACATACACACCCACGCACGCACGCACGCACGCACGCACGCACGCACACACACCATTAGACCATAAAAAACCCAACTAGAAAACACACAGACACGCACACATACATACACGCACACGCGTACAGCAGCAGTGGATAAGGTCATCCATTCATAGATTGGCAGCTAAAGGTACGGTCATTCTGAGGATTTCTCTGCCATTCTGATGAGGAGATTATAGTCTCGAAATATCAATAATAATAAACAGGTCATACAAACACCTCCCAACCTTCCTTTATTTTATTCACCAGGGCAAATAGCTGATAGTTGGAGAGAGAAGAGATGGATTCATACCTTTCCCAAGAGTATTTGTGCGAAAGTGAATGCAACGAATTCTGATAAAATTCGAACTCAGCTCTTCCAATTTCTCATTCTAGGCCGATATCCATTACACCACAACACACATTGCTAAGTGAAAGAAGTGTTTTTTGTGATTAGATCTTTCTTAAAAAGAGTACTGCATAATGATAGTTTCTGCTGAATTTTTATTTTTATTTTTATTTTTATTTTTTTGTTTACAAATAGGAACAGTCAATTATAACTTTTTTGCAGAATACGTTCATTTCAAAGAAATACTATTTTTTGATTTTCAAGATTAAGTCACTGAATTTAAAAAATAATATGCATAAAAATCTTACAAATTCGGATGTCTTCTTCTATTTTGCCTGTCCCTTCAGGACGTAGGCGATCATGGTTCTCCACGTCTCCCTATCCCTTGTGGCTCTTAGTATGTTTACTCCTGTTACACCTCGCATCCCCCGTTCCGTCATCCACCTGATCAGGCCGTGCAGATATGTTATCCGTTGCCTTACTCTGTCTCTCTTTCCTTCTATCTGGCCAGTCAGTATCAGGTTCCCCAAGCTCACCTTCCTTATTGCATGTCCCAGGAACTTCACTTGTCTCTTTCTGATGCTCAGTATTAATTTCCTTTTTGTTGCCATTCTTTCCAACACCTCATCGTTGCTTGCATGCTCAGTCCACTATATCCGTAGCATCCTTCTGTAGAACCACATTTCCGCTGCTCTAAGTTTTGACCTCATTTTCGATGATATTGTCCAGCATTCACTGCCGTATTGAAGAACTGACATCACATAGCAATCCAGCACTCTTTTCTTTGTTTCTAGTGAAATTTCCCTGTGTGCTAATACTTTACTCGGCTTCTGGAACGCGTCCTTTGCCATACCAATTTGCCTTCGGATCTCTGTGTCGAACTTTCCATCTCCTGTTAGAACATTTCCTAGGTATTTAAATTTTTGTACTTGCTTGATTCTGGTATCCTGCACCTGTATTTGGAATTTGGGGTTGCACCTTTTGCTGATGACCATGCATTCAGGTTTCTTAAAGTTTATTTGTAGTCCTTTTTTGTCACTCCCCACCGATACCTTCTGTAGGAGGTTTTGTATTTTCCTTTCCGTGTCTGTAATCAGCAGTGTATCATCTGCATTCCTTATAGGCCACAACCTGAACAACATAAGGTATGCAGATGATACAGTGCTGATTGCTGACACGGACAGGATGTCTATCATCGATATTTCAGCCAATAAAGCCGAGCATAAACTATTGCGTTAATGTTTTTGGATCAATAAAACGAGAACAAAATATTGTCTTAATATTTTTCAAACAAAACATCGGATGCAAGATATCGGAAGAGAGATCGACAGGTGTGAATTACGAGAGAGAAAAAACTGTTAAAAGAGAAGTGGCAGTTGAATCTATCTTGTTCAACAGTAAAACGATGAGACCCTCTTGCCAATCTTGGAGTACGCTTATATCTATGTGATCGCGCCACCAGGGCAAATAGCTTATAGAAAAATTACCATGAAACTATTTGTAGAAAAGATAGATAGGAGTCAAGTTACAACGGTGAGAATGTGACTGATGCCCACATTCCTGGTTGAGACTGATTGTATTACAGACCCTTCTTTGGATATTGTTAAGAATCTAGAGATCTACAGCAGTAATACCAGACCAGATATGAAAACTGTATTCAATGCCCGAAAGAATGGTAGATCAACAAATGTGAAAAATACATTCTGACGAAAAGAATTTTCTAGCATGACACAGTGAAACAGAATTCCTCGGGGTAACTGCAGCAATTAATGCGGTAAGGATGTTCCACTTCAAGCCAGTGGTAAAGATAAAAACCAAAAAATAAACTTTTATAAAAGATAAAACCAAAGATATAAGAGATAATGAAATTTAACATAGAATAGTTTGGGCTGGAGGTAGTTTTGCCCTATGTTAAAATCTGATACAGAGTCAAAACATCAGTCATATAGTTCAGTATCTTCATCTGATCGACATTTACTTTTACTGATCCCCTGCATGCTGCTAAACCCGTTCCGAAGATGCTGAATCGTCAGCTTTATAGAAACGCCTTCTCAAATCGAAAGTAAAAATGACTTTGAGCGAGTTTAGCCTCTAGGTTTTTAGAACATTGTTGACTGGCTCTACAGAATCACAAACAACGTAATTAATAAGATTAACAGAATCCACAATAGAAGAATCATGGATGTTGCATCTCAAATAATGATGACACCACAGGTTACTCTCGCCTTGATCAAAAATCTGGTGAGGTTGACAAAGCGAACTTCGCTGCCGAGATTGAGAAGGACCTCCATTCTGTGGTGGACCGGGGTAAGTAATGGCTCGTAAATTTGAATGCTTCCAAAACGAAGCTGCTATCTATTAACCATCATAGACAATCGAGCCTACCTCCCATTAGCATGGAACAGGCTAGTCTTCCTGAGAGTAAGACGCTCCGCCTCCTTGGTGTCACACTCTCAGCAGACCTCAAGTGGAATGAATATATCGAATCGATTGCTAAAAAGTCGGTTCTCTGAGTCTATCCTGCACATATATAAATTTACCATCCGCCGTGTATTGAATACTGCTGCCACATCTGGTCGGGTGCCCCTGCTATTCACCTCGGGGTTCTTGACAAGATACAAAGGAGAATCTGTAATGTGATCGATACTGAAATGGCAGCTCAGCTGCAGTCACTCTCCCACCGGCGGGACGTGGCTTCCCTGTGCCTCTTCTATAAATACTTTCACGGCTTCTGCTCCGATGAACTTAGATCACTGGTGCCCCTTAGGTATGAATTTACACGAGCTACGAGATTAGCAACTAGATCCCGCCCTTTTACAGTGAAACCGATAAAATGTAACCGCAATTTCTACTCCAACAGCTTCTTTTTCGCACTTCCCGCCTATGGAATTCCCTTCCATATAATTGCTTCCCCGATAGCTACAATCTCCAGGAATTTAAATGTAAGGCCAATAGACATCTCCTATTAAACTAACTCGCATCCATTCTCCCAAGCTCTTTTCTCATCTACTCCACTCCCATCCTCGGTGTCGTCATCCGCCTATTACCCTCCTCCTAACATTGCCTATAAATAACCCCTCTCTCTCATCACTTTCCCCTATGTAACCCCCTGCTCAACAGTGGCAGTAGAATGACTTGGTTGGGGTGAGATGTTTAACAAAAATCGAGATGCTGATTTTCTACTCTACTTCAAATAAAATTTTAGGCAAGGAAACTTTTGTCAATACTGGAAAGAGCGATAACAGCTATTGAACTTAAGGGACCTATTTTCCTGAAAAATCGTTTTGAAAAGAAGATTAGATACATTTCAACCGACAGTAGTACTGACTGCTAACTAAATGAAATCTGAATGTTTCTTTATAAGGAAACAACTAATATTGCCATTGACATTGTGTAAACATATTTTACGTAATATTTAGTTATCTTCAAACATGCTGTTCTTCCTTATCATTGCAATTAATTAAGAGATTTATAATTAAAGATCTAGATAATAACTGGATACACAAAATATAGTCAGTAGAATCTAACAAATATGCATATTCTCATAGGATTTACTTAACCATTACAGCGAGCATATCCTACGAAAACTATATGTCCTAACAGGATTTATTATTGGTGAAGACAGTTTTGTCTACGGCTATATAGTGTTGAATACACCGGTTCCCGTCCGATTACCGAAGTTAAACAACATCCAGCCTGGTCAGTAGTTAATGGGTGAATATTTGGGAATACCAGGTGTTGTAAACGTAAGGATCAAGAATGGTCCACCGGTCCTCCAGGTTTGGGGGTTGGGTGCAGGGCTAACAACCCTGCTCCGTAAAAACCAGTTTGCTACAGAAACAGCAACAAAAAGTTCTGCACTATGCACCATCTATGTGTGATGGGTAAATGATGATGATGATGATGAGGATGATGAAGACATTTTTAGAAACATAAGATACTCTGATGACAGACACGGAAATGAAATTACTGAGACTCCTATAGAAGTTAGTAGGGTCGGTTTTGATAGCAGGACAAAAGGACTGACCACTAAGTGGAAGAAGACAGAAGTAGTGGCTGTTAGTAAAAGGGAATGCTCAAGATGCGATTGAAAACCTCTAAATCAAGAAAGAATCTGAAAACTTTTTTAACAGAAAATGTTTCAGAGAAATCCGAAGGGGCATTGGAATTCCAAAATGTCTTCCAAAACCGAAGCAAGATTTTCCTTCTGCTGGACCGGTTGCCAATCAAGGCTCTAAAACCCAGGCTGTTCAGCTTTTTACCTATAGCTGAAAGGGAAGCGATGGATTCATACCTTTCCCAAGGGTAGTAACATGTTAAGTAAATGTAATGAACACAACCGACATCGGCTCTCCGATTCCCTAATTCGAGCAACAATCCTTATTTTACCCTGCCTTCTAAAAAGATAAAAGAACATAATTGAAAAGACGAAAGAAAATGAGTGACATTTTTGAAGAACAAATTCGACTTGAAAACAGGAAACCGGAAGAGATTTCCACGAGCGAAAAATGCAAGAGAAGAATATTAACATAGAACATACGGCTGCACTGAGCCATTTCAACTGTCAAATTATTGAGAGCTTTCTTGTTCTCAGAATCAAAAACTGATGGTCGAACAATGTGGTACACTCAGAGGGCATAAATAATTCAGGAACTACAGGAAAAAACAGACAACGTCATGTCTAAGGGATTTGTGTAAATGGAGTGGAGAAGTGAGACTTCGATTTATAAGTATAGAACAAATATTACCAAGTGTTTGAAAAAATAAGGAAGTTGTGGAGAGCCATGAAGTCAAGAGTTACAGAAGAAAACAGGTGGCATCCTTTCTAAGAAATTGTTGTAAATCGATTGGAAAAGTGAGACTTGGAGGTATAATCATATAACAAATATTACTGAGAATTGCAAATTATAGAAAATTATGGAGAACCATGAAAGTTAATGAGTACGGAGAGATTCAGGTGGCATCCTCACAGAGAGATTTGTGTAAATGGATGGGAGAAATGATACTTGGAGGTTTAAACATACAATAAATATTACTGAGAACTGAAAATTATTGAACATTATGGAAAGCCATGAAAATTAATAAATACAGAGAGATATAAGCGGCATCCTCACTGAAGGATTTGTGCAAATAGATGAGAGAAATAAGATTTGGAGGTTTAATCATAAAACAAATATTACTGTTAACTGCAAATTATATAAAATTATGGAGAGCCATGAAAATTAATAAGTACGGAGGAATTCAATTGGCATCACTAGAGAGATTTGTGTAAATGGGTGGAAGAAATAAGACTTGGAGGTTTAATCGTACAACAAATATTGTTGAGAACTGCAACTTATAGAAAATTGTGGAGAACCAGAAAGTTAATAAGTACGAGAGATTCAGGTGGCATCCTCGCAGAGAGAGATTTGTGTAAATGGGTGGAAGAAATAAGACTTTGGAGGTTTAATCATGTAACAAATATTGTTGAGGAGCATTCACAACTTATAGAAAATTGTGGAGAACCAAGAAAGTTAATAAGTACGGAGATTAAGGTGGCATCCTCACAAGAGATTTGTGTAAATGGGTGGAAGAAATGAGACTTGGAGGTTTAATCGTACAACAAATGTGGTGAGAACTGCAACTTATAGAAAATTGTGGAGAACCAAGAAAATTTAATAAGTACGGAGAGATTCAGGTGGCATCCTCACAGAGAGATTTGTGTAAATGGGTGGAAGAAATAAGACTTGGAGGTTTAATCATGCAACAAATATTGTTGAGAACTTTTAACTTATAGAAAATTGTGGAGAGAACCAAAGTTAATAGAGAAGTAGGAAATGCAGGTGGCATCCTCACAGAGAGATTTGGCTGTGGGTGGAAAATAAGACTTGGAAGTTTCATTGCAAGCAAATATTGTTGAGAACTGCAACTTATAGAAATTAATGAGAACCAAGAAAGTTAATAGAGTACGGAGAGATTCAGGTGGCATCCTCACAGAGAGATTTGTGTAAATGGGTGGGAGGAAGACTTGGAGGTTTTAATCGTACAACAAATATTGTTGAGAACTGCAACTTATAGAAAATTGTGGAGGAGCAGAAAGTTAATAAGTACGGAGAGATTCAGGTGGCATCCTCTGGAGAGATTTGTGTAAATGGGTGGAAAAGTAATGAAGACTTGGAGGTTTAATTGTACAACAAATATTGTTGAGAACTACAACACATAGAAAATTGTGAAACCAAGAAAGTTAATAAGTACGGAGAATTCAGGTGGCATCCTCACAGAGAGATTTGTGTAAATGGGTGGAAAATAAGACTTGGGTTTAAATCGTACAACAAATATTGTTGAGAACTGCAACCCATAGAAAATTGTGGAGAACCAAGAAAGGTTAATAAGTACGGAGAGATTCAGGTGGCATCCTCACAGAGGAGATTTGTGTAAGTAAGTTGGAAGAAATAAGACTTGGAGGTTTAATCGTACAACAAATATTGTTGAGAACTGCAACTTATAGAAAATTGTGGAGAACCAAGAAAATTCTAGCCAGTACGGAGAGATTCAGGTGGCATCCTCACAGAGAGATTTGTGTGTAAATGGGTGGAAGAAATAAGACTTGGAGGTTTTAATCGTACAACAAATATTGTTGAGAGCACAACTTATAGAAAATTGTGGAGAACCAAGGAAGTTAATAAGTACGGAGAGATTCGGGTGGCATCCTCACAGAAGTTTGTGTAAATGGGTGGAAGAAATAGACTTGGAGGTTTAATCGTACAACAAATATTGATAAGGAAGTTGCAACTTATAGAAAATTGTGGAGAACCAAGAGAAGTTAATAAGTACGGAGAGATTCAGGTGGCATCCTCACAGAGAGATTTGTGTAAATGGGTGGAAGAAATAAGACTTGGAGGGTTAAACGTACATCAAATATGACTGAGAACTGAAAATTATTGAAAATTATGAAAAGTCACGGAAGTTAATTAGTACAGAGAGATTTAGATGGCATCCTCACAGAGAGATTTGTGAAAATGGATGGGAGAAATGAGACTTGGCATTTTAATAATACAATAAAATTAATTGAGTACTGGAAATGATAAATAAGATATGGAAAACCATGAAAGTCAACAGGTATAGAAAAAAAAAAAAACAGGCGTGATCCTCTCTAAGAGACTTATGAAAAATGAAGGAAGAAGTAAGACTTAGAGTTATAATATTATAAAATATTACTGGAAAAGACAGGATGTTATGGAGAGCCACCAAAGTTCACGTTCTTAAGAGACATATATAACAGAAAGATCATAAGGTTACTGACCCACAAACATTTTGACTTACGTGTACATTTACATATATATTTCGCGTTTCTTATCTCTATTCTTTTTCATATGCACTCTCGGTTAGCAAATTTAAAAGCCTTTAACAAAAGCCTGCGTGGAGATGACCTACAAACGCTGACTATCAGTCTGCAGTTTTCCAGACAACCACTTTAACAAGCGTCGTGTCGCATTGAATTTGCTATGATATATATGGATTGTTGGAAACCTACAGCGAATCTTTTATGCAGACCAATGCTGGGACATCCTCGTTTTCCAACGGCATATCTTCACGGAAAGCGGGCTTTCATTATTCTATCCATTAGTCCACAATTGTCCAAGATTGTTTTTTTATGGAGACCGAAGAAATCGGACAGGCTGTAATTAACTATAGATAGAAGCCACTTCAACTCACAGTGGGTGAAGGATGAATATTTTATATCCGAGGATTTTTATCTTTCATCAGAAACACATGTAACTAGGCATGTCTTACTTTATTCATATGCAGGTTTTAAGAATATGGAGACTGGAGTATTTGACAACGAGGAAGATCTTGTTTAATCAATGCGTGAAAAGAAATATTTTCATGATGAAAACATTGCGTTATATCAGGCTGTCAGTAAATTGTCATCACGCTTGGGGGATCATGTCACTTTCGATCCATGACTGATTAGGCAGAAGATTTTGACGTAATAGGTGGTTATTTTTTACTGCGGTAGACTGGTTGCTAACTAAGGCTACAAAACCCAATCTGTTCTGCTATTCGACTCATACAGAGAGAAGCGACGGATTCATCCCTTTCCCAAGAGTATTTGCACGTATGTGAATGTAACGAATTCAAATAGAATTCGAACTCGGTTCTCCGATTTCTCATAATGAGCCGATATCCATTACAACACAACGCACATCAATGAAGGATAGAAATGTTAGTTTTTTGTGATTAAATCTTTGTTAAAAGAGTAACATTTTTATTTTGACTGCATAATGTTAGTTTCAGCTTAATTTTTTGTATGCAAATAGGAAAAGGAATTTTTTTCCACAATACTTGAAATTTGAAAGAAATGCTAATTTTTGTTTCAAAATAAAGTCACTAAATTTAAAGTCCTACATTTTCGGATTTCTATCATCGGTATTTGCGCTAATAAAGCTGAGCATTAACTATTGCATAAATATTTTTCAACTAATAGAATGATAACAAAATATTGTCTTAATATTTTTCAGCCAATGGAACGATAACAAAAATATTTTTGTAATGTTTTTCAACCAATAGAACGATAACAAAATATTGTTCTAATATTTTACAAACATAACGCTAATAACGTACTTTATTGATATTTTTCAACATAATATAGCACTAATAGAATATGTTCCTATTCTTCAGCCAATTATAATTCTAATGTTATTAGATTTTTATTATTTCATTTGACGCGTTAAAATGGTTTAACCAGTTGAATTTCTAAACTCATATTGCGTTGACGTATTTCAATCAATTACAGCTATAATAACAGAGGTCCTTGTTATATTTAGTTAATTAGAGCTTTGATAATATGTTACTATAATAGTTTTCAACAAAGTACAGCTATTAGAAAATATTACATTATAATTTCCAACTAATTAAAGCTGGAATGTGATATTGAATTAATATTTTTTCAACCAATTAGATCTTTAAGAATATACTGCTTAAATATTTCTTTAATTTTTATGGCATATTTCTGTGGTGTTCCACAACCAATCAGAGCATTAATAATATCCCGCCTTAATATTTTTGATCCAATTACAGCTCTGTTAGCATGTTACGTTAATATTTTTCATTACCAATTATGAAGATCATCATTTCTATGCGGATGTCTAGTCTACTGCATAAAGTGTGTAAGTAAAACTTACAGAAAAGGTATTTCTTTATTTTGTTTATGTATATATAAGAATGTGCGTTGTGATGCAGTGAATATCGACTCTGAGCGAGAAATCGAAGAGCCGAGTTCGAATTCCAATTGAATTACTTGCATTCATTTTTAGCGCAATTATTAATAAATATAATATAAGGTTTACCCTTCAGCTATGGGCTAAGTGCCAAGACAAATCGGTTCTATAGCCGTGTTAGGCAACAAATTTACCGCAAAAAGTAATGGATACCTACTTCGTGAAATTATTCGAGATTTTATTGCCCAAACGTGTATAACGTAATGAATTTAATTGATTGATTTGTAAGGAAAGGTCGTTTTGGAAGACGTTAGCCTGTTACAAATGCTTTAAAATCTGCTATTCGATATAATTCCAGAAGAAATTAATTGGAAGCAAACGAAACGAAAAATATAAGTAGAAATTAGAAACGCTTGTCTCGACATTTTGAGAGAAAACACACTGAATATCAGTTGTTAAAAACTATAGCGGATCTTTCCATTTTATGGCGAAAATAATTTTTTCTGTGAATAATTTAAGCTATGATCGTTTGAGAAATATTAATTTCATACATCATAATATTATGCTATATTAATATTTTTCAACCAGTAGTAAGCTTTATACTGGAGACTAGGTATTCATATAACAATCATTATCGCCCTCATAATCTTCATCCGTCTCATCATAATTATGACTGCTTGTGATCAGAGAATCACTGCGTATTTTACGATGAATTAACTGGAACACATATTTGTAATTTACGATTAAATTTTATACTAGTATATTCAAAGGTACGTTTTTTAGAATTAAACAGTGACACGTTGAGGAAGTAATTTCAATATTTCTCCTTTCCTTACAAGGAAACATTCGGTAAAAATTGATCGAGAACTAGAAAATTATAAAATCTTACTTTGTAAAACAATTTTATTTAGAAGAATATTTTTCTCAGGTTTATTAGATTTTAATGATCTTATCAGTATTTATCGGAGTTTCCCTCCTTGCATTTTGTTTGGGATAGTGTGGAACGTCAGCATTTTGATTATAGAGTTATTATCTCTTTCGGTTACTTGTGCTACCCATTTCGATTTCGGTTGTTGTTACTGTTGAAAATCGACGCGTGACTTGGTTTCTAGAACCTGATGCTGTTCTTTGTTTGGGGTTCTCCAATGTCAGTTCACGAGATGCGAAGGAATATGGTCGAAACTCTTCAATCGTCTCGAAGCCGCCTTTAAACCTTGATCTGAGAAAACGGTCGTATACAGATGGTGGTTTAGATATTTCTAAACGAGTTTGGAAACATGAATGACATCCATAAAAACATCGGGATCTGAGGAAATTACTTAAGAATATAACACGGGTTTTCAGGTTCATTTTTAGTTTTGTAGCAGCTTGTGTTGTTGTGTGAAACTACCCCCAACACGACCAATCCAATTTTCAATTTCATATACTCAATTTTTATCAACAGATCTCCTCAGCGAGATAACTGAAGTATTCAATATTTAGTAATTAATCATCCTGGATGTTTATGTAAGGTTCAGTGTATATGCAATCACTGCATCCATTCAAATTCCAGATCATTTTTATTCTAGGAATAGATAAACTCAAACACGAATTGAATAAACGTATATTTTTTATTACATTATGATTTTCTAGCAAAACAAAACACAAAAAATGCATATTGCAATACACCAAATGAACTTTATTTCGCTGTTGACAAGAACGTAGCTACAATCTGCAGATTTCATCGCTCTCAATATTGGTTCGATTAATTTTTTTCTGTGTGTCTCCTCTAATGACATTTCCCACTTCGGGGTATCTTTCGAATACAATGTTCGGATCAATGCAGTACACACGGGGCACAATATTACCTCAATAAGTCAGTTCATTCTGTTTTTGTCTGTGTAGAACTTAGGTTTATTCTTTACTTTGCATAATAAAACGTTGCAAGATACTCATTCATAAAGAAAATTATTTCTATATATTGCAGTACTTTCAACTCGCATTTTAACAAAACATGTTGGCTGCTACACGCTTCAGTCTTCTCCGGGTGTATCTTCTGTCAATTCTTTGCAGTTCTTTACAAATTTGCTGAGAACGTTTTTTAACTAAATCATATTTATCCGAGAAAGGCAGCTTACTAAGCGTTGGTAATGGTGAAAATAATATGAGCCGTTTCAATACAGGAAACACTTGCATTCATTGACCGAGATATCGGTATTCATAATCGGATATGCGGTATTCATTAACCAAGGTATTGACATTCATTGACCTAGTATTCAGCATTTATTGAACAATATATCAGCATTCAGTGAGCGAGTATTCGGAATTCATAGACCGTGTATTTGATATTCATTAACTTAATATTCGTTATTCATTGACCTAGTATTCGGCATTCATTGACCGAAAAATAAGCACTCATTGGCCGAGGATTTCACATCGCTTGTCTGATATATTGGCATTTATTGAGCAAGATATTGACATTTCTTGACCGAGGTAATGAGATTCATTCGTCGGTCATTGACCTAGTATTCGGCATTCATTGAGTGAGATATCGACACTCGTTAATTCCTTGACTAATATATCGGCATTCATTGACCGAGTATTTGGTATTTATCGACAGAGCTTTCAGTACCATTACGCTCATTAAACCGAGTTAACGCATTTGGAGCAAGAATGACACCAGGTGATATTTGAATCTTTCCATTCCAACATCTTTACTTCTTTGCTGAGTAATGTTGTAAAATTCAGCTAGTATAATGGATACCATGCAGGAAACAAGCAAAAATACTAGAAAGAACGATAACAGATATTTGAAGTTTAAATAAAAAAATAATATCGTTTTAAGAAAAAAAAAAAGATAAATTTCAACCGACAGCAAAATTTAGTACTAGGTCAATGAATGTCAGATGTTTATACAAAACGAAATGGCTAATGTTTTTATTATCATTTTGGTTACCATTCAGTGTTAAAATTGCGTGTAAGTACGACCGAAGGAAATCGGTTGGTTTAAGTTAATTTTGTTTGCGGTTGGCAGAAAACTTTCATAAAAGTAATAATTTATCATAGAGAATATTTACAAAATGCATGTGGTCAAAATATTTGCAATATATTTTTCTGTATTTACTATCGGCTTGTTGTGTCAAACTCTGACTGCTTTCTGTAGAAAAAAACCAAATGTTTGAATCTTTCGTGCTGAGGTGTATTCCGTGTCAACACTGGTACCGGCTTTTGAAATCACGACATAGACTGAATCAAAGGAAGGCGACATCTTTTTCTTATTTGTTTTATTATACGAGAGGATCACAAGTGTTAGTATCGTTTCTAAGAAGTAGCATACAGTTGATCATCAGGGGTACGCGTGCATTTGACCACGAGCGTGCAAATGTCTTTAAAGAATCAGTGTGTGGAAAGCGTGTTGATTTTTCAAAATTCTTGCGGCTCTCTCCTGTTTTCGTACCTTTAAAGTCATTTTTTTAATCGTTTCACCCCGAGCAAGGCATTCTACTGCCACTATTGCGCAAGGGGTTACATAGGGGGGTAGTGATGAGAAGGGATGGTTAGATATAGGAAATGTTAGAAGGTGTGTGATAGACGGGTAAGGATACCGAGAATGAAGGTTGGTAGATAGTGAGAGTGCTTGACAGAATAGATGCAAGTTAGTGTGATAGGAGGTGTCTATTGACCTTACATTTAAACTCCTGGAGATTGTAGCTGTCGGGGAAGCAGGCATGTCGAAGGGAATTCCACAGGCGGGAAGCGCGAGAAAAGAAGCTATTGGAGTAGAAATTACTGTTACATCTCATCTGTTTCAATGTAAAAGGGTGTGACCTAGTTGCTAATCTAGTATCTCGTGTAAATTTGTAACTAGGCGGCACCAATGATCTAAGTTCATCGGAGCAGAAGCCGTGAAAGTATTTATAGAAGAGGCACAGCGAGGCCACGTCACGCCGATGAGAGAGTGATTGCAGCGGGTCTGCCAAGTCAGTATCGATCACGTTACAGATTCTCCGTTGTATTTTGTCAAGAAGATCTAAATCTTAGACAAAGGTTGTTTTATTCAGTGTCAAAAGCTGATACTGACTAGGTTTTCCGACCAGCAGTTTGCCATCCTGATCCAGACACAGCATTTTTTTAATCATTTCACCCCAAGCAAGGCATTCCACTGCTACTATTGCGCTTGGGGCGACATAGGGGGGAGGTAAATAGGAAGAGTGGTTAGATATAGGAAATGTCAGAAGGGGGGTGATAGATAGTTGGGTGGGTGGGAAGAGTATTTGAAAGAATGGAAGTTAGTGTGTTTGAAAGAATGGAAGTTAGTTTGTTAGGAGGTGTCTATTGACCTTACATTTAAACTCCTGGAGATTGTAGCCGTCGGCGAAGCAGTTATGTGGAAGAGAATTCCACAGTCGGGAAGTGCGAGAAAAGAAACTATTGGAGTAGAAGTTGCGGTTGTAAACAGGAGGAAATTAGGAAATAATGATCTCCATGTTTCATTATGACACACCACAAAAAGTTTTTTATCCGTAGTTCCGATGTAAACAATTCCATAAAAAAGCGTTTGTGTAATCTCGAATTAAAAAAAAATCTATCTGTATGTGTATGAATAAACTACGTTCTAGCATACATAACGCTATAACCCCGGAGGCATTTTGCCCCACCCACTGCAAGGTTTTTGTCGTTAACAAACCAGCTGCCCTCAGCGTTCGCTGAAATCGACCGTTATGACCAACTCATCAACAGTTAATTAGATTCACGTAAAAACAAATTGACCAGAAAATGTAAAAATAAATGAATATAAAAAAAGTAAAACCAACAAAAAAAAAATGGAAAAGAAAATACCGTCTTCATTTTTCTAGTTTAATGACAGTCTTGCAGTGGAGTATTTGTCTCAGGAATAATCGAAAGGTTTTCAGTAGAAAAGGTGTGATCCGATAGGTGTCTGCTTAAATATCATGTTCAGCCAAGGAACATGATAATCGATAATTTATGGGTGGTGCTGAAATGACAGCTAATCAGTCACTTTTCGGTAATGACGATCGCAAAATATAATGGTCATTCTAGTTTTGATATTGCCGAAGCAATTAGTACTTTTCCCAATGATATTAAAGATGATTTAAAAACTATATATATATATATATATATATATATATATATATATAGAGAGAGAGAGAGAGAGAGAGAGAGATAGAGGGATAGAAGCAGAGAGAAAAGCAAACAGACAGAGAAAGAAAGAAATGGTGCGATGGGAAAATTGTCGTTTAAATTACGAAAAAGAAAAATTACTCTTAGACATCTCTTTCTTATAGACATATTTAGCCAAAATACACCATGATGTATTGAAATTTCTGAGGAGCAAATGTATTTAATAAAGTAGCCATTGAACCGTTTGGATCTTTATCTATGTGGCAACCTAAAAATGATCAATTCAACAGATATTAATAATACAGTGACGCTTAACCAACGTGTCATGAGAGCCTGCGAAACCATTCGACACCGTGTGGGAGTATCTGAAATTGACCGCCAATCAAGGATCCGACGGGTGCATTCGGGTGTAGATGCAAGCGAAAGACATTTTGAACATTTGTAATTAGTTGCTCTGTTTAAGGTAAAACGATGCATTTTTGACACGTGTTCATATGGACATTTTATTTCGTTTTTGATGTCAGGAACCAACCTCCAAATTTTGTTAAAGCATTTTTAGATTGTATCTTGAATTGTACATTTAACAGGATCTGTAAACTTTAAAACGACGTATTTACAGACCAATGTTTAAAAGTAATTTTGTCTTTGTTTTACTGTAACGATCTCTCTTCCAAAGTCTGTAAAAGGTTTTTGATACACCCTGTATTTATATATATCTATATCAATATAAAAAATCAAAATAAAAAAATATTATGAGCCAACACTTTTTGTCCTCTGAGGAACTATCACAAGGCAATGCAGGGTTTATAATGTTTTTAAATCGACCACTGTTTTATTACAACCAGCATCCAATGTGTGATTATATATATATATATATATATATATATATATATATATATATATATATACCCATACCCATTATTTATTATGGAACAGCTCTCGGAATAATTTGAAATATAACCGTTACCGCCAACTGTTAAAATGGTACAACAGACCGTCCTATGATACACTCCTAACTAGAATATATAATCGGTCCAGAACGAAAAACCGCATGCTTTAAAGATTGCGTTTAATCATGTAACAGATGTCGCCTTTGAATGTTGACCACAATAGCCATTTCTATTTGTGTATTTATATATATAAATCTCTATCCAGCATTGTAAGCACGTTAACCCATAATTATAGCATACCTTATGGTTATAGATAGATAGATAGATAGATAGATAGATAGATAGATAGATAGATAGATAGATAGATAGATAGATAGATAAATAAATTGTTTAATTACTAAGTTTCTGGTTATAATAAGGCTATCCCAGTGCACATTTGTATTAAAAAGTGTTCAATACAATTATATTGTAGAACTTTTGAATATTTTCCATTTGTAAATTTATTACGCGACCTAGGTTTCTACCATAAGTGGTGTCATCAGGCGATTTTCAATAAATGATTTTACTGTTTACTGTTTTTTTAAGAAAGCTCACGTAACGGTGTTTTTTTTAATGCTCACGTGGCATTGAATTTTTGAACGTGCCTTTTTAAAATAATAAGGAATTATGGCATTTTCATCCATAGTTGTATGAACCTAAGAGGTATTTTTCATCCATTCTGGCAGCAAGCAACACTTTGTTTCCATTTTTAATAAACGAAATGCCACCTTTAAGTTAGATGCTCCTGCATAAAGACAAAGGATCGGGAGATTTCTAGCCAATCTTTGGGGTATCAGTTGACTGACGGTAGACGCCATGACAAAATAAAATATATCATTGCCTCAAATATTCCTTAGCGGTATAAAGAAACATTTGTTGTATTACCGCATCGTTCTATTTAAATTGATGTAAATGAATACTTGAATAGAAACATCAAACAATTTTAAACGAAAATTAAGATAAGTGGCAAACATTGTGAAGTTGTCTTTCTCCGTCATCAATTAAATTACCGTCAATTATTGAGACCTCTGAGAAAAACACTAACCATGGGTAAATATTTATCGTAAGTACATTTTTTTTAATGATATACGTCATATATTATAATTCGTAGCTAAAGAAGAATGTAGCATTGCGAAATTTCTCTATTATGTTGTCGGTAAATAATGCCCGTTTTATAATCAACTAGCAGTATAACCCGGCGTTGCTCGGGTGTAATGAAAGCTTTTATATATATATTATCAATTTTCTGCACTATTGTAAGAACTGCAACCTTGAAACTTCTGAATATCGTTTCTTATGTCTATGTCTATGACTGTATCAAATTTGTTTAAAATCGAACCACTCCTTCTATAACCCGATTTTTTCGGTCATCGATTTTCGATATTTATCGGGGGGACCTCGACAGAAAACCTAGCTAAGAACTCTCGCAGACGCTTAGAGTACAACTGTGTAAATCTTCAAGAAAATCGGTTCAGCCGTTTCGGAGTTTATAGGTAACGGACACACAGACACACAGACACATACACAGAGACAAAATTCTGTTTATAAATAAGTTTAGATTTATTCATGAGTTAATGTATGTATACAGTGTTTAAATCACTAAAAAAAAAACAACAAACCTGAACACACGAAGAGGTTTTGGAGAGAATAAAATATACTCACAGGGCGGATATAGAAAAAGTGAGACCCGTGAAAACAGTGTTCTATATACTTGATGAGCTTAAGTAAATGGATGACAGATCAGTGTTTGATTGAACTAACAAGACAAAATATAATAAGAACTAGGGAAAACAGGAAGATGTGGAGAGACATGATCGCATACGTTCTGAAAGGAAACATCACATAAAAAACAACATACATCTATATATTTCTGCCATCAAGTTACAAGTTTATTTTTTTTTTACAATAGAAGTCGTGCTCCAAGTTTGCCAACTCGGTCCCACTTTTTTACAGTTAAATTAGACAAATATACCGCCACTTCAAGGATGTGCGTCGTGGTGCATTCAATATCGGCTAAGAACGAGAAATCGGGAAGCCGAGTTCGAATTCCAGTCGTATTCTTTGCATTCACTTACGCGCAAGTACCCTTGGGAAAGGTATTAATCCGTTTCTTCCTTCCAGTTATAGGTTAAATAACAGGACAAATTGGGTTCCGTAGCCTTGGTCGGCAACCAATCTACCGCAGAAAGCAATGGCAACCTACTACGTGATAATCTTCTGCCCAGTTAGTCATGTCACTTTCGAGACATGATCGCTCCAGCGTGTATCACGTATGGCACTGACCGTCACTTCTATTCCCTCAGTTTATTTTTTTTGCACTTTTCCCCGTCCGTACACTTGCTTCCCTGATAGCTACAATTTCCAAAAGTTTAAGTGAAACGTCAACAGCCATCTTCTATCGCCTCTTTCTCCAATTCTTTCTTTGTTATACTCTGTACCTTGTTCGCTTTTTCTTTTCTCTCCTTTTCACCGTAACTCCTTGCGCACCAGTGGCAGTACTTCCTTACCTGGGATGAGACGATTATTAAAAAAAAAACAGAAACAAAAACACTAAATATTGAGACGCCATAAACTTTTGAGATAGAATTTATCTATCTTCTTAGCAACTGAATGTATTTTTGGATAAAAATTGTCACTTTTTTAAAAAATCATTTCACTCCAAGAAAAGCATTCCACTGCCACTATTGCTGAGGGGGTTACATAGGGGAAGTTGCTGAGAGAGTGATTAGATATAGAAATTGTCAGAAGGAGGGTGATAGACGGGTAAGGATGTAGATGGGAAGAGTGTTTGAGAGAATGGATGCGAGTTAGCGTGTTAGGAAGTGTCTATTGACCTTACATTAATACTTCTGGAGATTGTGGCTGTCAGGGAAGCAGGTATGTGGAAGGGAATTCCACAAGCGGGAAGTGCGATAAAAGAAGCTGTTGGAGTGCTTGAAAAACATTTACTTAAAAAGTGAAAATTCAGAGGAATATGGTGAGGTCGGCAAAGTCTCGTATCTAAAATTCGTAAGCTTCTGCAGTATTATCATGGCAACAAGTACCCAAACACTGGTATCCAAATAGAATTAGACTTCATTGATTAACAAGTGCATGTCTCATTTTACTTAAAGTAAAATGAATTTTATCATGTTGTTGGCATTAACTGAAAGTAGCCATGCTCTGGTTAGTTTTCAGAAAGTTGTAATGGTTAATGCCAATGGCGGATTACAATATAGTTACAATAATCTTCTGTTCAGATGTGCGTTGTGGTGCAATAGATATCGACTCGGAACGACAAATCCAGGTGCCGATTTTCAATCCCTTGCATTCACTCACGTATAAATACTCTTGAGAAAAGGTATTAATCGTCCCTTCCCGCCAGTTGTGGGTTAAATAATAGGACAGATTGGGTTCTATAGCCTTGACTGGAAACCAGTCTACCACAGAAAGCAATGATATCATACTGCGGGATAATCTTCTGCCTAGTCAGTCATGTCTCTTTCTAGACATGATCGCCCAAAACGTGGTACTTAACTGAATCTTCTGTTGGCGCGATTGGAAAATGGATGAATTCCTTGTTATGATTAAATTATTGAGCTAAACGTTCCTTAACATCTATGTGCTATGTCCGTTCAGGATGTAGGCGAACATTGTCTTAAACATCTCCCTATTCATTGTCGCTCTTACTACCACTTTTCATGTTATCCCACTTAATCCCCACTCTTCCATCCATCTGCTTAAGTCCATCATGTATGGCATGCGTTGCTTTCTCTTCTCTCTTTCCTCATCTATCCGTCCCGTGAGCATCAGTTCTCTAAGCCCTCCTTCCTCACTGCATGTCCCAATAACTTCAGCTGTCTTTCCATGATGTTAAGTATCAGTTTTCTTCTTGTGCTTATCCTCTCTAAAATCTTCTCGTTGCTCGTGTGTTTCGTCCATGGTATTCTGTTGAACCATATTTCCGTTGCTTCAAGTCTTTTTCATGTTCGATGAAATTGTTCAGCATTCGCTGCCATATTGAATGACAAATATTACATAACAATTCAATATTCCCTTTTTTTTTTTTTGTTTTTAGCAAAATTTTCCTGTCTCTTCATACTCTACTTAGCTTATGGAATATATTCTTGGCCATTGCAATACGCTTTCCGTTCTCTGTTAGAACGCTTCCCATATATTTAATTTTCGGCACCTGTTTGATTTTAGTATCACCAACTTGTAATTGGCATTTTGGGTCCCTCTTTTTTAAATGATCCATTTCTGTTCGATCAAGAAATGAAGATTTTGAATTTCACAGCTGCTTAATAACAAATTGAATGAGGTGTTTTATATGAATGGAACAGAAGGTAGAAAGAAGTAAGGATTATGAACATAGATAATAAGTGACTCTTGACTCTTGACTTTAAACCTGTAACTAAATATCTATTTACAGTTAGGTATTTCTTAGAAATGAGCAGTAGGTGATGTTAATTTTATTTTTAAGAAATTTTCTGACCCCCACCATCATCGATTAAGACATCATCATTTATTAATTTCACCGTCCTCATCCCAAGAGCTCAAACCAGAAACAAACAGTGATTATTAAGGTTTGTTCAAGATTTTACTTGCTTGCTTTCATTTACTTTCTTAATTGTTTTCACTCCAAACAAGGCATTAATGCCACTAGAACACAGAAGTTTTGAGTTTTGTTTAAGGGCATATCAATCTCCGTAGGTTATTTAATGCCAAAAAGATGGGGTTTTATGGTATTGTTTTAATGTTTGGTTATGATGAGAAGGTTGATTAAGTCAGATTTTAATTTAAAAATCTTTTGTTTTTATTATTTTTTATTTAAAACTGAAAATGTCTTATTGTTTTATATTCAAGAATGTTTTGCTGAGAATAAATTTTTCCTTCAAAAATGTGTTATGGTAATATTTTCTCTTCAAAAATGTATTGTACACTGTAAACTATATTTGTCTCTTACTTATACTATGCAGAACCCATTTGTCGAGTTTCTTCACCTTGCCAATTTTATATATTTTTATATATTATTGAAATTTTGACACCAATTATCTGAAACAATTATCTGACACTTCGACGAGGATGTTGTTCGCTTAGTGTTTTCAGATATTGATTATCAAGCAAAGTTGAATGTTCCTAACTAACACAATGATCATTAACACTCGTATCCGCACTGCGGAACTTCAGACACTAGCACTGTACTGTTCGGTTACAGGTGGATCTGTCATGTAATGATTATTTTTAATGATAGCAGAAGTTTGAAAATAATTATGACAAACCTTGAATTCAAGCAAAAAATAATATAAAATAAATGCATCCCTCTTTTTCATTTTCAAGATGAGAAGTATATAAGTTTTTACGCGAACAAAGTTGACACTGTATTCATCAGGAATGGCTAATATATTTTTTGTGAAACCATTATAATATTTTTGAACACGGTAAAAGATTAAATAATCGAACATTATTCGAGAAACCTTATCAATATATATTGCATTCTGTGATTTCTGTTAGTCAGTCTATCGGTTCGGCAGTCAAACTCTGTAAGGAAACCGAAAGAAACCAAACTTTGGGGTTGAGAGCAAACAGATAAACAGGTACAAAGTACAGTTGGTTTAACTAGAGTTTGTAAACTTTGTGCAATAATTTGCCATCAGTTTTTTAAAAATTAAGTTTTATTATTTAACATACAAAATACTCCCATTATTTTAAAAACTATTTAATGTTTAAAATATCAAATGCTTATTTAATAAAGATGCAATATTTTATTTGCATTTTTTTCTTTAGGTTTTTATATACAAGAATACATTTTACAGTTTGTCCTGCGTTTAGAAGAACTATAAACAAATCGCAAGGCCAAACGCTTCAAAAAGTTGATATTTCGTTTAAAAAAATTATTTACGCATGCCCAGTCGTACGTTGCATGCTCAAGAGTAAGAAATCCCAAAATCTATTCTTCCCTGTAAAAATAAAATAGGAAAAAAATTTTCTTCAAAAATATTTTTTACCGTGAACTCTTATAAATTTAAATTGAATTTCAATTTGAATTAAAGAAATTATTAAACCGCAAATTAGAGTTATTGTCAAAGTATTCAATTCAAATTTAATCGATTGATTTGCTCACTTGAATGACACGTAAAGTTTGTAAATCTCGACAAAAATCTCAACAATACTAAATAATAATAAAGATTTCAATAAGGATCAGTATTATGCAGATCAATTCCAGCTGTACTATAATATACACAATATATACTCAAATATACACTAGTGGCCATAATTATTAGGCCACCCCGGTGCTTTAAAAATGATTTATTTCATACCATTTTTTTAGTATTTCTTTGAAAATGTATTGCTGGTATTTTTTTAAAAATTTATTGCGGATAATTTTTTCGTCTCCAAAGAAAGTATGGCTAGGATTTTTTTAAATGTATTGCTGCTAATTTTCTTTCAAAAATGTATTGCTAGTATTTTTAAAATGTATTGCTGATAATTTTAAAAAAATGTATTGCTAGTATTTTTTAAATGTATTGCTGGTATTTTTAAAAACTATATATTGCTGGTAATTTCTTTTTCAAATATGGATTGCTGGTATTTTTGAAAATGTATTGCTGGTAGTTTTCATTCAAAAATGTATTAATGGTATTTTTTAAAAATGTATTGCTGGTAATTTTTTAAAAATGTATTGCTGGTAATTTTTTTAAAAAGTTAATTACTGGTGTTTTTTGGAAAAATATATTGCTGGTAATTTTTTTAAAAAATGTATTGATGATAATTTTTTTCAAAAATGCATTGCTGTTAATTTTTTGTAAAATGTATTGCAGGAAACTTTTTTACAAATATGTATTGCTAGTAATTTTAAAAAACATGTATTGCTGTTATTTTTTTCAAAAATGTATTGCTGGTAATTTTTTCAGAAATATATTTCTGGTATTTGTTTCAAAAATGTATCTCTGAAAACTTTTTTTTAAATGTATTGCTGGCATATTTTTTCAAACCTGTATTACGGATATTTTTTCCTTCTCCAAATAAATTATTGCTGGTATTTATATTATCAAAATCTATTTTCATAATTTCATAGTGTATTGACTCCAGTTTGAGAGGTAACTATTTATCCATAGATGGGACCCTAACAGAAGCTACCACTTTGGTCTGGGTACAACTGAGAACAAAACAATATAAAGTCGTTGCACGTTTTTCATAACCTCTTAACTAGAGTCCCTGTTACCGCATGCATTTTTCCATTATATCCAGGTCCAAAATAAAATAAAATAACAGGGATATCGACTCTTACATGTATAATCAATAAATAACTCTTATAATAATGAAAACCAGATGAAGGATTGAGAAAGATATCTATAAAATGACTTTGGTTGCTTTTCGAGTGAAAAATATGTGTGTTGGGTTATTAAGACTTCATGATATTGCCAAATAATTAAACAAAATGAAATAAAATAATAAAATGAATGCGGTCTTCGGCTATAGCAATTGGTTTCCTAAAGAAAAAAGTTTTCATTCCTTTGGGGCAGTACATTTTTCTTTAAGAATGAATTCGCCATGTAGACCCGTTAATATTAATTATATTTCTTAATAATAAAAATAAAAATAAAATAAAATGTCAGTTTAAATATGTGTACCTATAGCGTTTATAATGAAAAGAAATATTGTCATATTAAAAAAGAACTAAATTTCTGTGAGAGCAATTACAACGAATAAATTCTAAAATGAGCTGCTGAGCACTCAGAGGTCGAAATTTGGTGCGGTTCAGTATGTTGCTTACGTTTTAAATGTGACCTAAGAAATTCTGTCACTGATATAGTGTGTTGACAACCTTAAAAAGCTTATTATAAGGAAATATTATAACAGTCTGGTCAAGATTAAGAGTTCGGGTTAGGGTTGGAGCAGTGTTACCGTTAGGGTTAAAGTGAAAGAAAACAATTGGATTCAATAAATAGCCGAATACTTATATCAATATAGACACTCTTACTATGGTATGATACATTCTAACAGAGTAGGCTACATACTATGATAGAACCAAAGAGATATGTCACATACTATACAGACATTATTTATATCACACGCCAAAAAGTATACACACAAAATTATTCAATTCATTGCTGAAGAGTTATGCATATATCACAGAAGTGGTAGCTCTTTTTTTTTCAAATTTTCCTCTCTAGAGAGCTCAATCGTAATGGGAGCATAATGCTCTTACACCGTGACAGATTTCAATCTGTTTTTTCATTATACATAGTTCTGTTGCGTGTCTGTGCTATCCTAGCCGGATGATGACAAGGGATCCTGCTTTGGATGATCCAAGATTAACAAACAAGGTGGGCAGAATTCGCCCGAAGGTCAAGAAGGTTGGCTGGACTCAGCCAGGCGCCGTGTTATAAAACTAAATTCTAGAAACTGTTGAGAGTTTTGCTTTAGATTAGCACTAATTAGTTTTATCTTACTTTAAGAACATAGAGAGAGGGAAAACATTTCTCATTATAAAGCTTTATTGGAAAGAATAAGTTAACTGTTATAATACGTTGAGTCAAACAAAAATGTGGATCCCCACAAATTTTATAAAGGATCTATTAATTCGGTAGAAGATCAGATCATAGGTCTGATATAATTTTATTTGCATCATAATCCAACCGAATTAATGCATAAATTGTATTAATGGCGGTAATATTAGCAGTTTTTTTTTTATTTTGCCAGTTATGCTTTCGGTGAGAACTTACTTTTTTCTTAAACCAATTCTAACTCGGAATTTTGAGTTAACAATTTTGAGGTTGACTTGTACGGCGCAACTTATAGTAATTTCAGTGATCAAACGAGAGTCGCTGTCAAAGAAATATCACTGTAATCTCTATAATTTTCAATCATCCTTATATCTGAACATGATACTAATACGCTGGTAAACCTTATAGATACATAGAATATTTTCTTCCAGTTTTGCGAACTATGGTGACGATGACCTCGTATTCAAGCTAGCAAAATGTATATTTTATGTTTGAATTTTTTATATTTAGGCAGAAGAAGAATACAACCAATAATATGAGTTAACGACCGACTTCTATTTCCTCTTTCTCGGCCTTTGCACATTCTCTGCTGGATATTTAACGAAAATAACAGGTTGAAGTAAGTTAACCCCTTGACAGCACGAAATTTATACAAGCGTCAGAACCTTTCCATTCTCCTCAGCGCAGGCCTAATATATAAATTATAAGTTTTCTGTTCTCTTAAACACATAGCGTATATGCATGACACAGTGAGTTGCGGTATCTTGGGAACAAGATGACTACCCTATTGAACATTGCTGATTCGTCACGAGCTTTACTGTGTATCGCGAATTGAGTTTACTCGCCTAATTGTTACAGTAGATACGTCTATGCTCTGATCTTCTTCCTTCAGACCAATGGGGGTGGACTTGCTTGTAACAATCAATGCCAGCAAAACTAAACGAGTAACACTTCATTATCAAAGAAAAAGGGCTGTTTTTACTCTAATAAGGATGAACGGCTGAACTAAAGACGGTTAGAATAAAAAAGGTGGATTCTATATAACGCCCCCAGAAAGCACATGAGTCCATCTGCTATGCCCGTATAGGACCGCAGTCGCACCAGAGTAGTGTTGCTTCTATTGTTTCCATAACTAGTAGGTTTTACTTGACGAAATTCTTAATCTCACATTCGATATGTTTTACCATCAGAATTTTTCTGATATCAAACTAGTAGAAAACATAATCTAGAAGGCTAAATCTGCCTGACTAATAATCACTAGCTGTACGGAAAACAGATCGGTTGATACCCATTGAGAGTATTTGTGCGAAAATGAATGCAATAAAGCCTTTGTAGAGTTTTGATTCCAACATATGAATCTTTTTTTCCCGAACGATCACTACTAAGTTGCATGTACCTCTAACGTCGGATTAGATAGTTTCTTTGCATTTTAATAATCTTAAAAAGAAACAAATTTAAAAATACTGCAAGCCACTGAAATTAAACGTGTTACAGATCGTGAAATCAAATTAGAAAATGTCCTTGAGAGAAGATAAAAAAGAACAAGATTCAAAGATACAGAAAACGACAACTGACGTTACTTATAAAAATGTTAACAGCATATTCGTTAAGAAAGCAAGAAGCTGAAATAGAATTTAACAAACGAGAATTGCGAGAGAAGAAATTATAACCAGATAACTAGCAATATAACAGTTTCAACAGTAAGATAAAGAGACCTAGACTTAAAAAAATAGGAGGAAAAAGTTGGTTAGCACAGAAATTCTTCGGGGTCAAACCCCAAAGTGAATCTCCATTCTGATTAGCCACACACACACACAAAATGACACCCACATACATTCACAGTAAACCGAAAGTATTTGTCATTTAAATGTAAATCATCTGCACAATCACACCAACATTGCCTGATGATGAGAATTAATCTCGAAACATAGAAAATTCCATTTCGCAATGTAAAATTGACATAACCATATAATTATATTATATTAAGCTCTATAATACTCAATATATTGAGCACTGTTTATAATAAAATAAATGCCAGAGCACTCAAAATAAAAAAAAACCTTGAATCCTCTTCACTTGGAATTATATATATATATATATATATATATATAGTTTACAATATATTTTTCGTTTTTAAACGAATTATTTCGCTAACTTGCTTTCTACCATGAGTGATGTCTTCAGGCAATTTTTAATAACTGATTTTACCTTTTACCGTTTTTCATTTTAAGAACGCTCTTGTATTTTATTTGAACATTCACGTGGCCTAGTATTTATGAATGCGCATTGTTTACATTCAAACGAATTATGACGTTTTCATCCATAGTTGTATGAAGAGGTATTTTTTAGTGTGGATGCATTTTGACATAATTTATGTATTAAACTAAGTATTAAACTATGTATTAAACTAAGTATTAAACAATCAATACTTTACAATATATATATATATATATATATATATATATATATATATATATATATATAGGCAAGTCTCACTGAAAGCAAAACACTGCGCTTACTCGGCCTATATTTCTTAGCCGACCTCAAGTGGAATGACTACATCGAATCCAAAGCTAAATCTGCTGCTCTGAAGGGCCAGAACGTTTTTCTCGTCTGAATTCATTCAGCACATCTATAAATTTACCATCCGCCCATGTATTGAATAGACAAGTAATTTGGTCTCAAAGTTTTATAGGGAAACCAATAAAGTGAAACCGCAGTTTCTACTCTCATCTTCTTTTCTTGCACTTCTCGCCTGTGGAATTCCTTTCTGTAGACTTGCTTCCCTGAGAGTTAAAATCTGCAAGAATTTAAATATAAGGTCAATTGCCATCTCTTATCTACTTGCCTCGCATCATTTCCCTGATAACCCTTGTATTTCCATTCTACTCACATGCAGCTCTTTACACATCAGTGTACTTATTATTCTCTTACCCATTTTCTGACACCTACTACAACTTGTTCCTCTTTCTCATCGCTCTCCTCTTACGTATTCTCCTGAGCACCAGTGACCGCACAACTGACTTGCTTGGGATGAAATGATTAACCATCCGTCCGTGCATGGAGTACTGCTGCCATTTATGGTCAGGTGCCCCTGCCGTTCTCCTCAGTGTTCTTGACAAGCTCCAAAGGAGAGTCTGTAATGTGATAGGTACTGACCTGGCGACTCGTCTGCAGCCACTTTCCCATCGTCGAAATGTGGCCTCCCTCTGTCTCTTCTATAAATACTTTCATGGCTTCTGCTCGGATGAGCTTAAGTCACTGATGCCTCCTCTACAGGTGTTTACCCGTGCAACCAGACTGGCAACTGGGTCCCACCCATTCACAGTCAGGTTAGCCAAACGCAGACGACAATTCTACTTCTGCAGCTTCCTCTCTCGCACTTCCCGCCTGTGGAACTCACTCCCATATTCTTGCTTTCCTGACGGCTATGACCTCCAGAAATTCAAAAGCAAAGTTAATACTCACCTACTAACCACTGGACTCTAGCTCTCCCCCCCCCCGTATAATCTTCACGTTCTCTCCGCCCATGTATCTGTCATTGCACCTGCTTTCTCAGCTTTCTATTGTTCCTTTCTAACTAGCTTGTACTCCTCACTCTTTTCTAATTAATCTTTCTACATTTATGTAACCCCCTGCACATCAGTGGCGTTTCTGCCTTGCTCGGGGTGAAATGATTAAAAAAAAAAAAAAAATATATATATATATAAGCAGTATAGCCCGGCTTTGCTCGGGCGTAATAAAAGCATTAAAACTAATCCATGGTCCTGGAACTCAGACTCTTTGGATGTAGGCACAAAAAACTAAAAAGCAATAGTTGTTTCCAGTTAAAGCGAAACCGTAGACTGAAAGGAAAATGAATGGATGTAAGTTTGATTTCCTGGTATCGATATCAAATAAATCTTTTTCGTCGTGAACTGAATTTTGAAGGCTAAATAAGTCCTCTGAGTAAATGGTATCATGTCTGAGACTAAGAACTACAATTATACCTACTTAGAGCCAAACCCGAAGCAAAAACTAAAATAAAAGGTCTGAAAAATACAGACATACAGGCAGATAAACAGACACACACACACACAAATATCTTGCCTTTGATATATATATATATATATATATATATATATATTATCGATTTTCTGCACTATTGAAACTTCTGAATATCGTTTCTTATGTCTTTGTATATGAGTGTATCAAATTTGATTAAAATCGGACCACTCCTTCTATAACCCGATTTTTTCCATTATCGATTTTCGATATTTATCGGGGTACCTCGACACAAAACTTAGCTAAGAACACTCGCAGACTCTTATAGTACCACTGTGTAAATTTTCAAGAAAATGGGTTCAGCCGTTTCGGAGTTTATAGGTAACGGACACACACACACACCCACAAACACACACGCGCGCGCACACATACACAGACAGACAAAGTTCCATTTATAAATAAGATTATATATATATATATACAGTACTGTGCAAAAGTATTAACTATTTTGTCTTTTATGAGGCATAATGACAGAAAATAAACAATTTAATTAAAGTAATTTTATTCGATTTACTCATCAAATGCTTTAACAAGAAAAACTACTTGTTGCAAAATAAATTAAATATTTAGTATAATAGCCTTTTGCTTTGATCACAGCCTTAATTCTGTCAGGCATTGACAACACAAGCTTCTTTAATGTATCTAATGGTATCTCCTGCCAAACAGCTTGTATTTGTTCCCAAACGGTGTCTTACGAAATAACATTAGATTTATCAGTACGAGTGGAAGGGAAGAAGAAAAAATTCAGTCATATCCAACGATAATAGAATAATTAGTAGTTTCAAAATAACTTCTTTAATAGAACATAGGAAAAATTAAATATAACGTCTTTTTAATACATTTCTTTTACACCTAGTTTTAAATAATCAATATTTATTAGCAATTTACTTGGTTTTTCACCCTGTATTTGAATTTCAGTGACGTTTTCAGGAAAATCACCCCTGTCTTAATAATTTTGCACACTAACGGTAGTTTGCAAAAGTGTTAGGACAGGGGTGGTTTTAAACTTTATTTTGATGCCTCATAAAAGATAAAGTTTTCCTTGTCCTAATACGTTTGCACAGTACTATATATATATATATATAAAGTCAATTTACGTATGCATATGCACGCAAGCACACTCACCTGCACATTGTGTAAATTAATTGAAAGAATGGAAAATAATCTTCTTGCAATCATTCACACTTTCCCTAATCATTTTTAGACCGAATTTTCCTTCACGTTTTGAACCGATGGATCTATTTGTATTTTCACCTTGACGACACGGCTTACAGTTGAGAGGCTGATGCCAACAATATCCGCAATCTCTCTGTAAGACTTTGCCAGTGTGTACGTGCAGCATACGTTTTCTTGGATTAACGTTCATAGCAGACTATGGCCGTAGGACAACTAATCGACAGCCAATACAATAGCCTCTGGGCGTGATAAAAACCTGATTAAACAAAGTATGATGCAATATTCTCTAAACAAATCTAAACAAATCTCACTATAACCGCTGAAAATAGATTCATATTATTTGCACAACCTTGCAAATGACCTATTCTGAGAAAAAAATAAAAGAAATCGATTACACCCTGTCATTCTTATGGATTTAAACTGACGGTATAGTGAAAGAAAGCAAACTATACAGTTGTTTCAATTAATTTTTATAAAAGCGTATATAAATATTTTTCTGGTGTAAATAAAACTGCTCAATGTAATATAACAGAACTATAAAATATATATTAATAAATATTATCTGGAACATTGCCATACGCAATACAATCTTGATCAAACAGGAAAGAGACATGATCGCCCAGCGTGTATGACGTATGGCAAACTGTTTTCCAAAATATAATTTTAACAATTTTACTTAATTGCCATACGTGATACACCATCATGTCTCCTTCGATCTATGACTGGCTTGGCTGAAGATTTTTCTCCGGTAATTTACTATTTGTTTCTGTGATAGACCAGTTGCCAGTCAAGGTTGTAGAACCTATTCTGCCATGTTTTTCAACCCATAGCTGGAGAGAGAAAATTTGGATTAATACCTTTCCAAAGTATATTTGTACGTAAGTGAATATTACGAATTCGACTGGGATTCGAACCAGGCTCTATTGATTTCTCATTCCGAACCGGTCTATATTACACTACAAATGTACATCATGTAAAACATTAAGCATTGTAGAACAGTTTATATATTAAAAATTAAAAAACAAACTTATGGCATGGTTAAAATAATCAGTGTCTTTTTGACACTACATCTCACTGAGGTCACGTTTGACCCTGTTTGCTAAACATTCCATGTCTAAATGATGTTAAATCAGGTCTACATCCTATAGCAACCATATTTCAAACGGCCGCAGCTTACCTACAGCAATACACGTAACGTCACATATCCTTTTTGATTAAATATTAAAATGGTGAGTAAAGGCGAATATGCGTACAAATGTCTCTTATTTACAGCACGTAAATTTCTTCTTAAAAATATTAATTATATTTTCTTTCCATGGAAACTTTGGCATCTACTCGATTTTTTCTAAAATTGAAAATCGAAATATGTTTTCCCGCAGACACATGGAATAAGATACATTAAATTTTATCTTTGATATTGGATATTTTGAAATATTGTATCTTAGTTTTGATCACGAAGATGGCAAAAAAAAGAATTCTTTTTCATTTATTTTTAAATTTTCACCTTTGATACTTGCGAAATTCTAATATCACGGTGTAGCAATTGAAACCCTTCGTGGCATATAGTGTATAGATATACCACTGGCTGCTGCAGTTCTCCGGGCACAGCAATTACTATATTTCTATGTGCCTAGATATGCTTAGAATAACGAACAATATTCTTTTATTTTTTTTTTTTGCTGCAAAGGTTACTTTTAGTCATTTAAGTGCCATACGTGATACACGCTTTAGGCAATCATGTCTCGAAAAAGATACGACTGTCTGGGCAGAAGATTATTCCGCAGTAGGTTGCCATTGCTTTCTGTGGTAGACTGGTTTGCCGACCAAGGTTATAGAACCCAATCTGTCCTGTTATTTAACCCATAACTTGAAAAGACGGATTAATATATTTTCCAAGGGTATTTGTGCGTTAGTGAATGCAAGTAAAATTCGAACTTGGTTCCCCGATTTGTTGTTCTGAGTCGATATCCACTGCACCACAACGCACATACCCATATTGAAGAAGAAGTTTCCTTTTACTTTAAACAGTATTTATTTAGACTAATGAACTGCGTATTTGTTAAATATTTATTAAAGAAAATGTATCACCTTCTCTGGCAAAAGAAGCAACTGTCTAATCAGGTTGTATCTCCTGAGAATTTGGACACAGGGTCGAATCCTGTGGTAGGACACTTTACTTTGATATGATTTTTCTAAAAGAGAAAAATGTGTCAATTAATAAGACTAACGTCGGATTAAAAATACAAAATCCTTGAATGAATTCTTTGGAAGCACTTCATCATTTAATAGCAGAGTGTTGAAAGTTCTTTTTAATAAAAAGATGCTCACGCGAATTCTACTAGGATGCGGCACGTAGGAGCTTGAAATGAACATTCATTTTGCAAAATACAATACAAAAATATTTTGCTACGTAGCAGCGTGTAAATGAGGAAAATAATAATAACATAAAAACATGTTAAAATTGCCTATAGAAGTGGCCGAAAGCGATTGGGACAATTAAAATTGCCTACAACTTTTACATTCCCTAACTCGTCCAAATAAAAGTTAGAATGACGGAAAATATTAATAAAATAAATTAAATCTTTCTTGTCGGCCGCATTAAATAAAAATGATTTGAAAGAAAGTTTCTAACTTAAATACACATTATATATATATATATATATATATATATATATATATATAGAGAGAGAGAGAGAGAGAGAGAGAGAAAGAGAATAAAAAGTGCGAGAAACAGTGAACGTTTTGATTAAAGTGTACATTTATTGTTGTTAATATTATTAATATTGTTTACTTTTTGTATGATACATTACGTATCTATAATGGTATTGTTTGATACATTACCTGTCCATAGTGGTATTTGTCAGGTTACACGTGTTTCGAGTCTAAATTTCACTCACATCAGGCGAATAAACATCTGACTTCACATATATCGAGATCGTTTGCTTTTCTGATGGTCAAGGTATCATCTATAGATAGTGGTGACCAATAAGGTCAAAGAGTTTATACGTGCAAGTTGTTTTTTTTTTGTCACACTTGCACGTTCAGTTTTTTTTGTCATCGTCGTTGTCTGTAAAGATTTTTTTTCACTGACTTAGAAAATTCGATTTCGCCTTTATACTCTGAAACTGTTTTCCGCGATTTTGATCAATTCTACTCTACGGGTCATCTAGTTCTTTTTATTGCTTTTGGGATATTATTTGAATTTAGTGTGTGTGTGTGTGTGTGTGTGTGTGTGTGTGTGTGTGTGTGTGTGTGCTTTTCTTCATTCGAATTTTGTGTGTTTGTCTTATATATAATATATATGCACGTGTGTGTGTTTTGTGTGTGTGTTTTGTGTGTGTATGTTTGTATTTGTATGTGTTAGTATTCGTGTTTGTAATTGTATTTCTCTCTCTTTTTTTCTTTCTCTTTCTCTCTCTCTCTCTCTCTCTCTCTCTGTGAGTGTGTGTGTATGTGATAAAGTTGTATTTATGAAGAAACACGATCGACCATATTATTTTGGGAAGATAACGTTTGTAAGGTAAGCAGAATTGGTAATTAAAGTGCTCGTTATCAAGAGATGGACTATCCATAGTAATAAATAAAATAAAACTAGTTACTTTTCACTAATCAAAATAAAATTAGTGAGTTTTCACTATTAAAATTGCGCAGAGATTGCATTCACTCTTCAGAACACTTGATCATAAAACTGAAGAATTTTATAAAAATGTCTCCTGAAGACACCACACCCTACACACCCTGAATCCCAATCTCTACTAGAAAGAATGATAACAGCTACCGGTTTTTTTCTAGGATTGCTTTTCTAAAGAAGTGTGTTAAGAGAACAACTATATACTTCAAACGACTGCAATACTTTATGCTTGAGTTAATGAAAGCCAAATGCTTCTTTATAGGGAAACAACTAATATTACGATTGCCATCATCATACTCGACTTTGATTATGTTCCAGGCATCACGAAGGAAGAAAGATTACATAAAATAATTCCACGCTCTATTGTAAACATCAGATTTGAAAAATAAGTGTCGATCATCGAAGTTATACAGAGTATAAGGATTTGATCACTGACGTTCCACATTACTGTAAACAAAATATTAGGGCAAAACACTTCCATAATTACTTAAAATAGACGTTAGAGTTATCTGATTGAGGAAACTATTTTAATGAAAAATTGTTTTAATAGAAAAATTTTACAAATCAAACCCAATGAGAATGTCTCGGTTACTGAAGGCCGAATCTTTCGTGATAAAAAACACTTAAAAGCATCATTAAAATCGGAATTACTCCGACAATATTACTAAAATTTTCTGTTGATTCTCTGAGCTATTCTTTGCGGCAATTTGTTTTAGAATTATCACATTTTTTTTAATAGTGATCGATTGTAATGTTTATTTTTGTTGGGAAAAGTTCTATTAATTTGATTCATTCGAATCATTTTTGATAAATTACTCAATAGTCAGCTTTGAAGCATGTGAATATATTCTTCAGATTAAATTGGGTTTATTGATTCTTTACCAAAAACTGACAAAATTATTTTAAATATATCAACTACTTATAGATTATTTAAAACCAGAAAATATTTGTTTAAATTGTAAGAAAAATCATGTGCCGTGTTCCTTCCGGGTATAGGTAATCATGGCTCTCTACATCTTCCAATTCCTTCCTGCTCTCAATATATTTTGTCCTTTATTTCACTGGAACCTTACTCTTCTACTCATTTCTTTATGAGGTCTTGTAGTTTGCTTTCCGTGTCCGCAATCAGCACTGTATCGTCCGCGTATCTTATGTTGTTCAGGTTGTGGCCTCCAATAACAAATCCTGGTGTGTCATCTAGGGTCCTCAAAATATTCTCGCTGTATAGGTTGAACAAATCCGGTGAAAAGACACATCCTTGTCTTACGCCTTTTTCTATCTTTGTGTATCTACTGAGGTCGTTACCTGTCCGTATGTCACAAGCAGTTTAGCTACGTTTCTCATTTTCATTGTCTGCCTAGTGAGTATCGGATTCTTCAAACTTTCCTTGCCCCTAACATGACCCAGAGATTTCAGCTGAATCTTCCTAATGTCAAGTATAAGTTTCATTTTCGTTTTCATTCTTTGTAAAACTTTGTAATTTTTCACATGATCGCTCCATAGTATCCTCAACACCTTTGTAGAGAACCACACTTCGAGTATTTCCTTCATCTTTGAGGAAATTATTCAGAATTTACTGCCATGTTGGAGGACATACATATGATAACGATCTAGTATTTTTCTTTGTTTTAAACGAATTCCTTCCATTTCTCAATATTAAACTCTAACTTTCTGAATGCATTATAGGAATCTTACTATCTAACAAATAAGATGCGGATTTAAGTTAACTTCAGGCACACATTCATTCTTTTTTTTATTGGAGTAGATAGTACCTTCTATCGCCCGGTCTCACACTCCACCCCCTTCTTTTGGACAGGAGTAGAGGTGATCGCCTTGTTTCTTGTTTAGGAAGGGGTTCCCGGTTCATCTCTCTCTTTTTCGGTCTTTATGTCGGTTCGGCTGGAAGCTTTTTGCAGTTGGTGAGTATGGTGGCAATGTCTCTTCATTCTGAGGGTACCGGGTTGGCAGTTTCCTGGTTGCTGCTTCCGACTGGTAATTAGGAGCCCGAACTCTTGCGTAGCGTCTTGAGAGGCTGCTCTGATCAACAGTTGAATAATATCGTGGTTCCTGTAGTGCCATTTCGCGCATGGACGAGCGTCCCTGCATGAATTTCCGATGGGCAACCCCGAGGCCACATTATGCTGCAGGCGGCGCCATTCACCATCCTTCACCTGCTGTAATAAACGACCATCTGACCCTACTCTAGACCTCTCTCTATCCACAACAAAAAACCAGCATGAAATTAAAAAAAATATAGCAAGCCTAAACCAGCTAGTCGTAAATCGCCCAAACCTATGTGCGTTACCTTCACAAATATACGAGGTATTCGCAGTAACTTTAATAGTGTAGAATCTTTCCTTCTAACTAACTCACCCGATATCTTAGCTATATGTGAGACTAACCTTGACCCTTCTATCTCCTCTTCAGAGCTGTTCTTTCCTGGTTACCTTCCTCTCTTCAGGAAGGACTCCAATGTCCATATGCATGGGCTTGGTGTATATGTCAGCGAACAACTCCCCCTAGCCAGGGTCACATCTCTTGAATCACTTGATCATTCCTTCATGTGCTTCCGTCTCTCACTTCTTAGCTCGGTTAGCTATCTCTTCTTCCTCTACCGCTGCCCCTCCTCCTCTGACTGTACGGTACTTGATTGCATCTCTACTAATATCGACAGGGCCATTTTTTCTCACCCATCTGCCCATATATTTGTGTTTGGTGATTTTAACGCCCACCACACCAAGTGGCTTGAAAACTCAGCCACCGACCTTGCTGGGATCCGCACCATGCACTTTTCAATAGCCCAAGCTCTAACGCAAGTGGTGGACTTCCCCACGCGTTTCTCTAAAAACCCTAACGGAAGGGACTCTTTACTCGACCTTTGCTTTACCTCCATCTCAGACTCCTGCACTACCAGGCAACTCTGCCCCCTCGGAAACTCTGACCACGCCGTAGTCTCCGTAAACATATCAATCCACACTAACTCTACCCAAGAAAACCAAACCAGCAGAATATCATACTGCTACCAAAGAGCCGACTGGGACTCGTTCAGGGACTTCCTCTGCGACGTCCCCTGGAACAACGTCTTCGATCTTCCTGTCGAAGACTGTGCTTCCAACTAAATTCCAACTAAATTCCAACTAAAACCAAATTCGTCCCCCTGGTTCTCACCCGCTTGCTCGGCCGCCATTGCCCACCGGAACCATTTCTTCCGGCTCTATCAAAGCTACTCGTCGAACCAAAACAGGCGCCTTTTCACCTCAGCACGGAACAAGTGTAAAAAAGTACTGAACGAAGCCAAGAGGGCGTTTGCTACCAGAATTAGGCAACACATAGCATCTTCTAAGTTTGGCTCCAAAGATTACTGTCGTCTCTGCAAAAGCGTGCTCAGCAGGAACAAGACTTCAATACCCCCATTAATCAATGAATTTGAAGTTCTCACCTCCCCAGCCGACAAGGCTGAATGCTTTGCCCGTAGATTCTCAACCAATTCGACACTGGACTCGTTAGGAATACCTACACCAGACTTCCCACCCAGAACTAAGGCTCAACTAAATAACGTCCACATTACACCCTCGCTGGTCGCCAAGATAATTGCACAACTTGACCCACACAAAGCGAGCGGCGGTGACGGAATCCTAGTCATAGTACTGAAGAAATGTGCCCCTGAACTCTCCTCTGTCCTCTCTAAACTCTATAACCTCTGCCTATCTGCTTCCTGCTTTCCTGCCTGTTGGAAGTCCTCCTGCGTAGTTCCTATATTTAAGAATTCTGGCGAACCCTCAGACCCCGCCAATTACCGTCCTATTAGTCTCCTTCCAATCTTTGGCAAAGTTTTCGAAGCCATTATCAACGCCGAGGTGATTCAGCATCTTATGGCCAACGGGCTTCTCACTGACAAACAGTACGAGTTTCGCTTCACCAGGTCTACTGCTGATATGCTAACGACCATTACCGAGTACATATACCAGGCACTCGACAAGAATGGTGAAGCCCGAACCGTTACCTTGGATATCTCCAAAGCATTCGCCAGGGTCTGGCATGCTGGCCTCTTGTGCAAACTGCGGAGCTATGGGATAACTGGACATCTGTTTGACCTCATCCAGTCTTTCCTCTCTAACCGCACATTGAAGGTGGTATTAAATGGGCATGCCTCACAAAACTACCACACGAACGCGGGCGTCCCTCAAGGTTCCATCCTAGGTCCCACGCTCTTTCTGCTCTACAGTAATGATCTCCCCGACACCATTAGATCCCAAGTTGGCATGTATGCCGACGACACAACAATCTATTCTCGCATCGATCAAAAACCAGGTGTGGACGACAAAGTGAACCTCGCTGCCGTACTTGAAAGGGACCTCCAATCCGTAGTGGCCTGGGGTAGGAAATGGTTGGTAAATTTCAAGCCTCTAAAACAAAGCTGTTATCAACTAACCACCATAGACAATCGCATCTACCTCCCATTAGCATGGGACAGGCTAGCCTCCCAGAGAGTAAAATACTACGCCTCCTTGGCCTTACACGCTCGGCGGACCTCAAATGGAATGACTATATTGAATCCATTGCCAAATCTGCTGCTATGAAAGTCGGCTCCCTGTGCAGGGCCCGGAAATTTTTCCCACCTGAAACTATTCTGCACATATACAAATCTACCATCCGCCCGTGTAGTGAATATTGCTGCCATATCTGGTCGGGTGCCCCTGCTGCTCTCCTTGGGCTTCTTGACAAAATACAAAGGAGGATCTGTAACGTGGTTGATACTGACTTGGCAGACCGGCTGCAGTCGCTCTCTCACTGGCGTGATGTGGCTTCCTTGTGCCTCTTCTACAAGTACTTTCATGGCTTCTGCTCCGATGAGCTTAGATCACTGGTGCCGCCTAAGCACGAATTTACACGAGATACTAGATTAGCAACTAGGTCCCACCCTTTTACAGTTAAACAAATAAGATGTAACCGTAAATTCTACTCCAACAGCTTCTTTTCTCGCGCTTCCCTTCCCGCCTGTGGAACTCCCTTCCACAAGTCTGCTTTCCCGACAGTTACAATCTCCAGGTGTTTAAATGTAGGGTCAATAGACACCTCCTATCACACTAACTCCCAACTATTCTCAGAACACTCTCATCTAACCAACCCTCATTCTCGGTATCCTTACCCGCCTATCACCCACTCTCTGACATTTCCTATATTTAATCATCCTTTCTCCACTCTACGTAGCCCCCTGCGCAGTAGTGGCAGTGACATGCCTTGCTCGGGGTGAAACGCTTGTAAAAAAAAAAAAAAAAAAGTTCCTTACCAAATGGTATTTTTAAGCGTAAGTGACTAAACGAAACCAGCAGAAATTTGAACTTGGTTATCCAATTAAAAATTCCACGCCATTATTCATTACACTGTAATATCCGAGACTACATCACCAGGTATTTCCAAGCCACCACACATCTAGGTACAGACCCGGCTTAATTTCATATGACCGAAATTAAGCTCTATATTCAACGTTAAAAACGAAGACTACAGTTACTCAAAAAAATGTAAGTATGTTGGTCGAACGCTACATCAAGTTCTATCCGAACTCTCACTTTTCTTTCACTTGCGGTAGGAATGGGATTGACCACTGGACTTCTCCAGCTACCTTCGATCCTTCTCTAATAACATTATATATATATATATATATATATATATATATATATATCGATGCAACAAAAATATGAGTCGACTGAAAGATGACAAACATTGAAACAATGGAAGTCAGCAAGCAATTCCATTCAGTGTGCTTTAGGTCAGTGATCATAACAACAGTCATAATCATATTTCATCAGACCTCGTGTCTACAGATTTTACCAACACCGTTTGTTTAATGCGAAAACCATGACTTGCTTAATAAAATATGACATAGTTTGCATAAAATTGCGTTTTTGCTTATTTTTTCTTCCGTATTCTTAATTAAAAGAGAAGCAAATAAGATTTCGTGATTCCTTAATCGATATTTGAAAATTTACAAATTGTATTAAACGTTTTTTCCGCGTAGATATATGGAATATGATACATGAACAGTTCAATTTGGTACCATTTATATATATATATATATATATATATATATATATATATATATATATAATATATGGTTTACTGGCGTGTTTTTTAAATGATGTTTGTTATAGGCGTATATACCTGCGCTGGAAGTGTGTTATATTGGTATCCATCAGTCTAAATATTCAATTTAGATAACCCCACTCTTATTTTGATATTTTTTCTTAATTTCTAATACTTGTTTACAATATTAAATTTGGACATTTTTTACAGAATAAAAACAGTCTTTTTGGGGAATAAAATATTTTCACTATTAATGTACACTATATATAAAACTTGAGTAAATTCTAGCAGACATCACACATTTAACACAGTGACAAATTATAAGTTTTGCCGATTGTTCAAGTTTTGGCAACGTTGCAAATAATTCACTAAACCTGATGTTATAATAAAAACTTAGTAATACAAAGTTTGCAATAACAAATATGTTAAGAAAAAGGAGAATATTTCGCTTCTAATGACTATAGAGTTACAAAGAAAACTCATTTGAAAAGTATATTCTGTGTTCTGTAACTATTAGAATCGGTTCTAAGTTATTTTCGTTTCGGGAAACCAAATAGCATGACTGATGTATCATCCTAATATACAATTTCCGAAACATGCCATGAAAGGTGATACAAAAAACCGCTTACATATAAAACAGTGTCCAACAGAATGCCAGTGAGCTAAGAATAAAACTAGACAAAACCAACTCCATAATCCGAGTTTTATGTAATAAGGCTAATGTTTTGTATGTGATTGAAAAATCTTCAATGTATTGTTTGTTTAGAGTTCACAAAATGTAATAAAACTTTAAATGCACATTCGAATGTACAGCAGATTCATTCTGTTAATAAAAGTTTGGTTTAAATTGGGCTCTTCAATAGAGAAGACGACATTATTCTTTATGGAAACTCACAGTGCAGTATAGAACACGAAAAACGTTTTGAAAAAAAATTATACTTGAATCGTTTGGAAAACCAGATCCAAGAGATTACCAAAACATGATCGCATCAAAAACTTGCCGAATTTTGCCCATGATGTCTCGAAGACCATTTTCTTTTTTTCTTTTGTTTTAATCGTTTCAACCCAAGCAAGTCAATATTGCCACTAGAATTTAAGATAGGAATTAACTCCAAAAGGAGTGAAAGTGAAAGTGAAAGTGAAAGTGAAATTGAACAAGAATGAGAAGACCGCGTATGATGAGGATTAGGAAAAGGGCGAAAATCGGAACAGAGATGAAGATAACTGATGATGATGATTGACGTTGCACTTAAATTAAATTTTTGAAGATTGTAATTATCCGGTAAGCACGAAGTTGGAAGAATTCTCTACATGTTGTGAGTACGAGAAACCAAAATATTTGTGCTGAAGTTGTCGTTGTAGCAAGCTAATTAATCAGTAAAATGGTGAGACCTACTTGCCAGTCTTGTAGCCCCCTTAAATTCATGTAGTCGGGGAATCAGGAAAAATAGCTTATCAGAATTTTTATCTGAACACAGCGGTGTGATAAATAGTAACATTGTTTTAAAAAAATTAACTTAAATAAGGCAAACTACTAAGGCTCTGTAGATTACGGTGAGTTAGAAAATATGAGGAAAATACACTTAAGGACAGAGAACGATACAAGAACTAGTATCAAGAGGGCAGAAAATATCGATTGACATTGCACTTAATTTTTAAAGATCATAGTTGATTGGGAAGTAATAAGCCAGAAGAGATTCACAAGCAAGTAGTGGGATAGAAATAGCTGTTAGCATAGAACGTACAGATACATCTACCCATTTCAAAATTAGGCATCGCGCTTAAATTAATAAACCTTAGGTACAATAGAAAAACTTACTTTGAAATTATTCATTGAAAAGGTAGAGCGATGCCATATTATCGCGGTGAGAAAGTGACAGAAGCCATATCAGGACCATTCACATTCAAAATTTGTTACATTTTATCAAGAATTTCTAAATACATAGCAGTACTACCAAACCAGTTTTAGCAGCAATATTCAAAGCAAAGTTCAATGGTAGACTTATTAATATCTAAGATTAATTCTGCTAAAAATTGTCGAGCATGTCTCAGAGAAAATTCTTTCCCAGCCACACTTCTAGCAGGTGATTGTCTATGTTATTACTCCAGAAAACGTCAGTATTAGAGGGCAGAACGAGTCACTTTTCTGAAGGTTATCCTCACACATGCTGAAGGAAGATCATATAGGTTCTCTCAGCCAATTAAAATAAAATAAAAGTTTTGTTAGCGACATTAAAATTAGCAAGCCATTCCTTACCTCAGCTCACAATAGATTGTGAATCATATTTTAGATCAGCTGTCAACCTGAAATTATCCGATCAGACTTACTATTAACAATTTAATAAATGGTTTTGTCATCAGCATAGATATAGATTTGAGAGAATGATGCCATTATGAAGACCATTGATGAAAATCAGGAATGTAGATCTAAGTGTAGATACTTCATTAGCGGAAAAAGATCTAGAATAGTGGCCGTTCGAGAAAAGTTTCATTTTGCAATTTGATAAGAAATATTGAATCAGTTTAAAAATTCACCTAGAAATAATATAACATTCTAACATATCATTTTTAACTGAAAAACAAACACACAAATAAAAAACACAGTAATATGTATTTTTTCTGAACTAAATTTGATAAAAAATGTGGGATTCATTTGTAACACAACCTAATAATTTTAGAAGTCTTTAATCTAATAATTCTTTAAAACGTTGCATAGATTCAATGAAACCTACTTCACACTACCGAGAATATCAGTACAAATTAAACAACTTCTGGTACATTTACCGTTTATCAGGTCTAAACCAACTTTTCAGAATCCTCTAGCAGTTTCATATAAATGTCTGTGTCAATATCTTCCAGTACGACGTAGAAATCTGTGAAATAATAAAGATTGTTTATGGATTAACGTTTCAGGATGTGGCAGTGATGAGAGTGGTAGTTACGAGGACCGGGAACCTTTCATTTGGAGGGCTAGAAGCAAGGCCTTTAAGAAGCGAATGGATTGTTACAACAAGCGCACTGAAGTAGGAAAGTCCAAATTTGAAGGAAGTTAATATTTCTATAGTTTTGAAATAAACAAATTTATTTCCTGAAAAATACTTTTAAATTTGGGCGTGTACCTTGTACACCAACGCATGTCGAAAAATATTTCTTGTAAAACGGCGTGCTTTGGATTTTGTACAAACCCAACTTGTAATATTACTGTTTACATTTAGAAAATCTGACGCGCTAAATTCTATATTTCTACAAGCGTCATTTCAAGATGAATAGTTCTTATTTATAATGTTTTTACGATAGTAAATTACATGGTAGAAGATGGTATAGTAGGGGATGAACATTCTCAAATTTGAAAAGTTTTATTTTGTTGCCAATAGCAGTTAAACCAAATGTCATATGATATGAAAGTGCATATAAGGGTAGATGTAAATAACCACCGCTATTCTCAAAGAAAATGCGCCCAAACAGAAACCAAACAGTGGATGTGAACTCAGGTAGTAGAACGAGGTTTGGTCATAATGCAATATGTATTAAAAAAAGCATTCCCTGTAGCCCTAGAAATCTCTCAAACCAATAAATAGTAAAAGCTAAAGTAGCCGCTTCAATACGGTAACCATTCAGTATCATTTGAAACAACAGGTAGAGTTACGGCCGGTTGAAATCTTTAAAAATGATCGGTTAATTTTGTTTAGCGCATATCAACATCTAAATGGGTTATTTGATGATAAAGTCCAAAATATTTTGAATATAACTGTATGGTATTTATTTTGAAGGCAATTGTATGCCTTAAACGACAGTTAATTGTATTAGTGGTCATTTTGCAATAAAATGTATCGTTGGTAATTCTACTATGTAATCTATTGCCAGCCATTTTACTTTAAAATCGTATTCTTGATAAGTTTTCTACAAATATGTATTGATCGTAATTTTTAAAATATAAAATATATATTGAGCACTGGTGAGAAATGGTACAACAGCCGAAACGGCGTAAACATAGCAATAAAGACGAGGACAACAGTTCGAACAATGAAAATAATGTAAATACTACCTTATCTTGCAAGTATAGATAAAGACAAAAATATTTTGCTGGTAGTTTTACTATATAAATTGTATTTTCAGTCTTGCATTTTGTCTGTTTCTTCGTTATTTATCCATAGCTAGGGGGCTAACATGGTAAAAAACAATAAAGATGTGGTTCCTTGTCCCTCAAAACTGTAATCTCCAAATCTTGCGGCCGGATATTGTTTATCGTCATACCCAGGAATATCTTAAAACGGTGCAATTGTTTTATATTTTTTAATATCAAAGTGAACTGGGAAGTTATACAAAAGCGTTCGTAAATAGTAACAAGGACAATAAAAGCAGGGATTATCAAGGAACGATCGATGGCGTATAACACGTGTAGATCATTATAAAATACATTTTTAAAAAAATAGCCAAGTAGATGTGCGTTGTGGTGCAGTGGATGTCGGCTCAGAAAGAAACATGGGAGAGACGAGTTCGAATTCCATCTGAATTCGTTGCGTTTTCCTACGCTCAAATGCTTTTGGGAAAAATATTAATCCGCCGCTTCTCCCTGCACCTATGAGTTAAATAACAGGAGAGATTTGTTTCTGTAGCATTGGTTGGAAACCAGTCTACCGAATACTGTAATGGAAACCTACTGGGAGAAAATCTTCTGCCCATTCAATGTCTTTTTCTAGAATTTATCACACCAGCGTATATCACGTATTGCATTTAAGTAATAAAATGTGAAAGTATTCAAAATAATCCTTTGGTTCTAACGATGGCAGTAAAAACAATGATTGTCCTGAAACGACTGGCATCATTTTATTCGCTTGTTTAATCTTCGAGCATTTTTAACTAGCCTAAGGCTGCAACCACACTTACACCGCCGCAGTTTTGCTCACCTTACGCAAAATTGTGCTGGTTTGAATTCAAATATATTTTCAAAGACTAGATATGAATTAAGTTTAAAGAGCCCAGTCTGTCCCATTTTTATATGTTCAACGATATTATGTGACATGAAAAGGTTCTCACTGAAACAAAAAGAAAAGTTTGACCTGTATATGGTGTTCCATTAATATGGATCTAAGTTAGCAATGAATAAAACAGAGATATTGGTGAATATTTTTGATTTCACTATTGGATCATGTTATTTGAGTCGTGGCAATTGAATGATATGGATATCGAAGATTTCGAACAGAACCGCCATACATGCCATGAGAAGTTCCCAGTTTGCATCATCTTTTCAAAAAGCGAAGTGAATTGGACACAACCATCGTGCGACTTGACGCCTTTAGAATTCTTCCTTTCGGGTGATCTCAAAAGTAAGGTCTATGCCAACAAGCCAACAATAATTTAACAGCTGAAGGAGGGATAATAAGGCATATTGGTGAGATCGAAGAGCAATTATGCAGAAAAGTCAACAAAAAAATATTGACCATCGAGTGGAGATGCGCCGCAGAAGCTTTGGCAGACATTTGGGTGATTTTATTTTTCAGACATAATCGCCATTACTTAAATAACATGATCTAATAGTGAAGTCAGTTTTTTTTTACCAATTACACTGTTTTATTGACTGCTAACTTCGATCCATCTTAATAGAAGACCCTATACCTTCAGAATCATGTGAATGGCGAGTAGAATGTTTCGCTGATGAAGGATAAGGACCTTAGGTATATGGTTTGCTCGAAGCGTAGTAGATTTAGAATTGCATAGCTTTACGTGCTAGATAATTTGAAACAATTTCAATGAAAATGCCACCACAGGAAATGTTCTTGTTGGATGTCACAGAAAATGAAAGAAAAAGTAAATACTTTTCTATAAAAATGTTAGGAACGAGCATATTAGCGGGCTTTCTAGAGACATATCACTTTTAATGCGTTTAAAATGTGACCGAGATAAACTGCCAGGAAGCAACGGAAGCATAGTATGGAAGCACACCGGGATAATGAATGTGCATATTTCCTTGCCAAAGGGAATATACACGCATGTGTAACTTCGTTTCACACTCTCATATATAAACGAACTCGATGCAGCAAAGTGCCGCTACTGCTGCTGCTGCTTGCACTAGACAGAAAGTGACGTGTTTCCATAGGTTTGAGATTTAAGGTTTGTACTATAATTGGTAGACCACTAAATTCGGAAATGCCACTAGTTGGAAAGCCCCTGTAGTATAAAGTCTTTCTTGATGTCTCCTCACAAGGTTGATTATCACAGCTCTCCACAACTTCTTGACTTTTACATTATTTACATTGGTCAGACTGTTTTCTTCATCTTTATTGCCATAAAACTATTTCGGCCGTTCTATGCTCCAGTGTTCTTAAGGTGCTTGGAATTTCAAACCGAACCCTTCACTACAATCACTGAGTTATTTCCTTCTCCTTCCATGGAATATGAGTTCTGGATATCCCTTTCACTCTACTAAGTGTTTTTTTCACCAGTGTTGTAGACCACTATTGAACGCACAACTTTTGGGGTTTAGTCAATGGATTTAACGAACGCTTTTATCCATGTGTCAATGAGGATATCAGTTTGGTTTTTTTTAATCGTATCACCCCGAGCAAGGCGGTAACGCCACTGATGTGCAGGGGGCTACGTAATAGTGAAAAGCTTGGAAAAGAGAAAGCCGGAAACCACATCCTAAACAGGGAACAAGCGATGAGCCTCTTAACCTGTTCAATAGATGTGGGTGGAGTGTGAACCGGGCGATAGATAGATCTATCTACTCCAGTTGAAAAAAAAGAAACCAAAGTGAGAGTTTATGAATTTTTGTGAACTATGAACGTAATGACTTAGTAATAATTTTTAATTAATAAAAAATTTAAATACTAATTCACATTAGAAGTTTGCACGGATACTTGTTTTTTTTTGGTTTTTTTTGTTGCTCATAGATACACCTGTTTATTCCTGTTCTGTCAACCATTCCCACAAATTAAAACTGCTAATTGATGTTTTCCCCAGCTCTATTTCTTTATGAGATTTAAATTATCTCAGGCAAATTTCTTTATTATGTGTTTCGGAAATTAAAAGGCTTCTTTCTGATATTAAGTACACATTTTATTAAATATTTTTAAAAAGATTTCCTCGTTTTTTCGTTTTCTGTTGGCTGTATCCTTAGTATTTTTGGTAAGAATAATGTACTTTTGTATTTAGAAATTACGAATTAACAGGAGTGAACGACATCAATCTACTAAGTATAAGCTAATTTAAAATCTAACAGAAATTGACGACTTTAATAAAACAAAAGTCACAAAGAGTTTTCTCCCTCATTCAGGCTGGAATAAGCCAAACTAATAAAAACACATAATACAAATAAAAGTTTTGCATCTAATTCTGACTAACCTCAGGTTACTAACTTAGCATAACGTGGTGAAGTGCATTAGTATTTCAAAAAGAGCTTTTACATTTTGTCTTGTTCCTCTAATTTGTTTAGTTATTGTTCTACATCCTATTAAAACGCGCTCGCGCACGCGCGCACACACACACACATACACACACAGGTATATATCTGTACAGCATTGTGGAAATTAATTGAAACAAACGGAGCAATATCTTCCTAGGACATTTCACACTTACTCTGATCACGTATATATCGACACTTGGCGTTGTTATTCTCTTCCGACCGCATTTTACTTTACATTTTTAACTATAAGATCCAGTTTTTTACTTTATCTTTATGATAGGACTGACACTAGAAAGGCTGACACCAACAATATCCGTGATCATTCTGTAAGGTTTGCTAGTGTGTTTGCGCAGCGTTGCAATTTTTGTACGATTCCTTGGAGTAACGTCCATCTAATCGACATTCCAAACAGCAGAGTCTGGGCGTTAGAAAATTGTATATTATTCTGTTGTAGGAATGTAATTGTGTTTTAATAACTAGCCTAACCAAGCTCAAATAATGTAAACCTCGAAATTGTTATTGTAAACAAATCCCGAGTGGGAGATGATGTAGTCTTACTGAAACTCGCTTATATGAGACAAAGTAATAATGGGTAGTAGCGAGTCAGCAACTGAGATCGAAAGACAGAGAGAGACAGACAGGAAAATCGGTCTCTGCCCGGTCGGCTCCTAAGTATGCGCGTGTGCTAACCCACCCCTGAAAGAATAAAGAAAACGAATTGGAACATTGTTAACGCTATCAAATGTAAATGATAATAAAACTTTTATGTGTCAGAAAGCTACTGATTAAAAATGGGGATCATGTTTGCCAGAAGGGCCGTGAAAAATACCTTGCCGAAAAAAGGTAAATGGCAAATAAATCGATAGATAGAATGGCCAGAGTGTTCATTAGATTTCTTAAAATCGGAAATACAGATGAGCACGACTTCTAACAAACTGAAAATCAAAAAATAGTAAGGTGATAGTTGTAGAAGTTGGAGAGGGCTGGATCCAGATCAGAATCATAGAACTTTATGTCGATGACTGAGATTCCATCACCCGCGCTTGACTTATCGAAGTCTAATTTAGAAATTATGTCTGAGACTAGAAATTATACACATATAACACTCAACTGAGCTTTTGTTCTAGTTAGAAAATCGGGTGTGGTTACCCCAGACGAGTCAAGTGTAGAATTGGAAGAAAATTTGAGGACAAATCAGTCAACTTTGTCTGATGTAGATGTGAGGACTTTGGATTGAATAGAGGAAGGATTGAGGATTTTCTTGTTCAACACACTCTTGCAGAGCCGCCAATAAACTCTAGAGCCGAAATTTCGAGATAGTATACTTTGTTTCATTCTATTATCAAACAATAATTCTGCATCATTTAGGACAAGTTTGCATTCAATACTATCAGAGACAAAGAGACGCCTACTGTAATAAGACATGTCACTGCAACACAGCTGGAAGAAGACAGTCAATAGCAGCCAAGCATGCAGTTGACAACAAAGGATTGAACGAGATTTAACTTAGCATTTCCTTACTGGAATGAAACCATCGATGCCGGCTTTCATCCAGGAAGAGATCTCAAAGGTTCATTCTTGTACAGGGAACCTAAAAAGTTTGTTCAAAGGGACGTCATGACGGAAATCCCGGAACGAATCCCAAAATGAAATTTAATAGCAGAAAGATATTCTGTTCGTAACATGTTCCTGGATGGAAACGGAACCGGAAGGGATGTTTACAGACACCACTTGATGATCAAAGTTTAACTATTTCAATGGGAAAAAGACTGGACCTAGATGCAGAGGGCAGGGCTGCATATAGCATGAGTCAGGAATCGAAGTAAAGAAGAGATCCGGAAAGGAAGTGCCTCCTTCAGGGTTACTCGGGAAGTGGGTGGCGAAATCTCCACTTGCATGAGAGATTGGGTGATTGTGAAGGTCAGTGTTTGTACTATAGACCAATCGTTTACACAGTGTTTAAACCACTTGGCATGATGTGCCTTAATGTCACCGAAAAGAAATATATTGGGAAACAGATTTATGGAAATAGCCTTATCTGCATTGTCAGAAATACTATCGAGAATGCAAGAGTTATGAGAGGAAAGAAGTAGATAACTGACTCAGTTCAATAGAAAGAGACGGCGACATATTTAAGAATTGTCAAGAGATTCAAGAGAAATCTCACTAACCACGGGAAGATGCTTGCAGACATAAACACCCAGGCCATGCATGTAGACATTGGAGTCCTTTCTAAACAAGGAAAGTAACTAGAAATCGAGATATTAGAGAAGGGGGTTGCAGAGTTAAAGTTAGTTTTACAGAGACTAAAAATGGCTTGTGACTTTTTGATGAGGAACGATTCCACACTTCAAAAGTTGGTAGGAATACCGAGGATGTTTGAGAAAGAAATGTTGAAGAGTTTATATATGTCTGTTTCTTCTTTCTTTTTTTTGTTGGTTGTTTTAGTTTTATATATTTTTTGTTTATAGTCGTGTTTTGAGGTTATTTTGGTAAGGAGGGGGCGTAGAATAGTAATATCATTCGAAATATATTTGTGTGCGTGTTTGTATGTATGCGTGTGTATATATGTGTGAGTCCGTATTTCCAGTTGGTTTGTCGGCCTTTGATTGATTCACTAAGCTATCAAAGCGTACCACACATTACGAAAGCTTTAATGGATTCTGCCAATAGACTGTCACATGAACTTACTCTCTTATCTCAGCATCAGAGGCAATTTTAATCACTGATATATGTTTGTTTTTGTTCTTATAGAAGTGATTATTAAGATCGATTTCTTTGAAGGTGTACCATTCCCTGTTGTTATCAGTTAGACATAACCTTTATTCATGTCACTCTATTGGCTAGTATACAGAAAATGTTTCGGGAATAATCAGGTGATATTTAAGAGAATAGTTGAAAATCTGGAACGACAGTTTTCATATTAAAGGCTTGTTCATACAAAAACAACAGTTATGGTTAACTGTAAGATATGAATAAAGTCTTGCATCGTTCTGGACAATGCAGTATCAGGGGAGGAGGCGTGAGAGATTGAATTTATTAAATTATGGGTAGCGTGTGGTTTTTGTTATTCTCTGTTGTTCTATAGCTACTAGGGATTTAAACAGCTAGACTCGGTGTAAGGTTTAACATGCTTGTCTAGATAGATCAGTTTTGACCGAGTAGTGAGTTATATCCTCACTGGGTGCTTTATACGTTCAGCCTCGTGCCACATATCAGCTACGCTTAGTATATTGCTATAGCCTCTGGGGGAAGCTCGCCAGTGAAAAGTGAGGAAAGTGTATTCGGTGTTACTTTTCCAAATGAGACAATTCGTATTGCACCTCTAGAAAACATATAACAATAAAACCTCATGTACCAACAGTTAAAGATAAAATAGTAAGGCAGATTAATTTGGGATGGAAACCCATTTAGAAGAAGGACAAGCGTGAATTTATAACGCGGTTCTTATTACATCACTATTGTCAACACGAGACTTAAACACTCATACCTATCAGTACTGTTTAATTATTATTAAGCGTCAATGACTGACTGGGCAGAAAATTTTTCTTCGGTAGGTTGCCATTACATTCAGTGGTAGACTGGTTGCCAACCAGGACTATAGAACCCAATCTTTCCAGCTATTTAACTCATAGCTGGAGGGAGAATAACGCAAATTTAAGATATTATCTCTTTCTTTTATATACTCAGGAGTCATACGCATTTTTTCAACAGTGCACTTCCATGGTACACTTGGGTAATCATGTCAGGGTACTCCTGTTAAAATGTGAAACTCGCATCGACAATCCGCATAGAAGACTTAGGTCAAGTTTCACATAGTCCCATGTGATCCCGTATTTCTTGTTTCCCTTCATGAAGTAGGCAATTATGATTCTCCAATATGGTGTTTGGCTTAAGGCCATGTCCCGTTGAATCTTCTGTTCTTTTACGATCACCAAACATAAGCATCCTGGACTCTAGGTAGATAGATGATCATTTAAATATAGTAGATGTGTGTTTAGGTAATTGATAACAGCTAAGAACTGGAAATTGGATAACCGAGTTCTAATTCAAGTCGGGTTCATTATATTCACTTATGCGCAAATACCCTTGGGAAAGGCATGAATCTACCAATTTTCCTAATTAGGGGTTTAATTAGTACAACTTGTGTCAGTAAATCCTTATTATCTACAAACGATCTTAAGATCTGAGATTATGTTCTGGCTTTAAATAACCTGCAAAAGGTTTATAATCCGTAAAAAGCAACCCATCAATCAGTCAATCCACAACTGTCTTTTACCTCTTAGCAATATTTATTTGTAATCTCTCCTAGTTACTTGTTCTACCAAACATTTACGCAAGTAAGACTTGCATCCATAAATTATTATCATCTCGAAAAACATTCTTGCCATATAAAAATATATTTCTCGCTTTAAATAATCTAGAAAAGGTTGATAAGCAGTAAAAAGCAACCCATCAATCAGTCCATCCACAACTTCCTGTCGGTTAGCTCTTAGTAATGTTTATTTGTAATTCTCTTCTAATTCCTATTCTGCCAAACATTTACACAAGTAAGACTTGCGCCCATAAATTATAATTATCTCGAAAAAGCAAATAAAAACATATATATTTTTAGCTTTAAATAATCTGCAAAGGGTTGATAAGTCGTACAAAGAAAATCTAACAATAAAAAAATGTTCATGCATTTTAAGTGACAATTGTACAATACACAAATACGTTTTTTTAGAAGTTAAAATTCATGACCTCAAAATTTAGCAGTGACACTATACATAAATTTGGCTGATATTCCTGTATATATGCAAAGTGCTGGGCTTCACGCTGCTATTCTCATCTTGTTTACATTGACCAGAGATGAAAAGTGGATAATGATATTTTTAACTATTCTTACTCTGGCGCTTGTAGTAGAGCAGATTAGTGAAATAATCTTTTACTTGGAGGTACAAGCACCATATTGGGTATACAGATGCGCCAGGACCTACTCTCTCCGAAAAGTACGTTACCCACATTGAAAAACAAAATGGCTGCTTTTTTTCAAGATTGTCGCCATTTAAAGTGGTATGAATCAGTTTGATCTAAAATTTTGATGGAATAGTGCTATTTAACGTTCTTTACATTGAAATATATGTTTTTGAGTTAGAAAATTGTTTTCTAGACTTAACATAAATCGTAATTATTACAAAATAAGGTGACATGACCTGGAATTAAATGATGACAGGCTAATTCAGCTCTCATTCTAGCAAAAAGAAAAATAATGAATAATATAGCATATATAGCAGAAAAATATTATCTTTGGATTCGTGCTCCTCGACGTGGTGTAATGTTAGCAAGACAGGCTTGCTAGTGAGTTCGATCCTCAATGAATACCTCAGTCTTTCGGCCTTGTGTCACATCTGAGCGTTGCTTAGAAACTCAACTATTAATTTTGGTCTCAGATGGTTGATTAATCAATCATTTTGTTCTTGCATTTTTAATGCAAACAACTATGTATACTTGAGGCTTAAGCGATAGCATTTACATCGATCTAGCCATTCCGTTTTGCAGCCACAATTTTTTAACTGCTGTCATTTCAGGGCAATGGAAAGACTTCCATTTCTTGGAATTACGGGACATTTCTTTGTTCTTGGTTACAATATGTTCCCTATCTGCATGATACAGTGTTGTTAAGCAAGAGCAATGGTATTTCTTTTCCAGGGTAACCACATTTCCCCCGCTCAAAAGAGCGAAATCTTATCATCATCAAGATTGCGAGCACATTCATTTAGTCTTTAATTCAGCTGCATGGTCGCGGCTTGTCGCAACTTTCATTTTGATTTTGTCTTTTCACAAAGCATAAAACCGTGGCACTTCCATGCTAATTCTTCAAATTTTTGAGTGCCATTCTTTTAAATCATTTTGAATTCAACTGCTCTTTTAGTGGCACGCTCAAGTTTATAGCTGTCAAATATTTGGCAAAGCTTTTGGTGGTACTTGGCAGTATTTTGCCTCAGTGTATACTCAATAGCGCCTTCTTTGTCTAATCTGTAAACGTCTAACTTGATCAGTGACTGGTTAATTGTCTGAAAGTGTGGTAGTTTTTTGCTATCATAGAATAAACATCAGAACTACAATCATATCTGTTTGGGGAAGACTTCAACGCATTTTTGTATCAGTCTGACAGAGGCAACACATTCTTCAGTCTGTTTTAGGAGAACAACTCAGTGGATTATTGGTGAACATATTGAACATGTAAAGGCCGAGGATTTATCCTTTTACCACATGGCCGTACAAAATACATAAGCATACTGAGATATTGGAATAGAACTAAGTTCATACTTACAAACACCCTACACCTAGCCCGATCTTTAATCTAATTCTATTTACGTCCTCTGCAACCTGTGCACCTTACGAGTAAATAGAAATTCTTTTGGCTCGGCTCTCCTGCGCTTGCACATCATGTCAATTCAGGCACAGCTGTCTGATAGTGTAACACTACAACTAGCGATACGTCTTGCTGCATTAACATACCGGAGCTTATTAGATAGCATTTGGGGCACTCAAGTATACTACAACTACAGTTGCAGTTAGTACACTCTAGTTAAAAGCAGTACACTATAAACCGACACTGAACCTAATGCTGAGCTCAAAGCAATGTCATCAGTGTGCCTTGATTGTGCATTAACATCACTTTTTTTCACATAATATCGCACAGCTTGACCCCATCATCTCAATACATGATCACAGACATTACCCAACAATATCTGTTATAATTTTAAAAGACATCTACAAAAGTACTAATTTTAAGTTATGCAATGGCCGGGATCTTGAAAATTGATAGCCATTTTCGAATATTAGTGCCAAAATATACGTCTCCAGTCAAAACACATTCTATTTAATATTTGGATCAATAGCATGTTCCTATTTATAGACGTTTAGCTCTGAAAACCCTTTTTCTATTTTATGAGACGGTAATCTTCAAAAATGGCGCCCATTCTGATTTCGACATAGGTAGTTCTGAGAAAATGGGTCCTGGAACATATATATCCCGAATTTGGAGCTTGTACCATCGACTGAAAGATTCTTTTGGAAGTACTCTCACCGACTGTTGCTTATGTTCGATCAGTCAAACAATTAAGTGCCATATGTGATACTCACTTGGGCGATCATGTCTCGAAAGAGACATGACTGACTGAGCAGAAGGTTATCCCGCAGTAGGTTGTCATTACTTTCTGCAGTATACTAGTTGTCAGCCAAGGCTATAGAAACAAACCATATTTAATTATTTAACCCATAAGTGGAAGGGAAGAGACAGAATAATACATTTCCTATGTGTATTTTCGCGTAAGTGAACGCAAGGAATTCAACTGAAATTCGAAATCGGCTCGTCGATTTCTCGTTCCACAGCACCACAACCCACATGATGTTTGACACTGAAGCGAATTTTCGATGAATGTTTGTGCCTTTCGTAATTTTTAAATGTGCATAACTCCTCTCGTGTTTTGCATGAATTAATAATGAGTGTGTTACTTTTAAACTGTTATCGCCTTCGTATTTGGTTTGGTTGAAACGCATTAGCCAAAATTTTCGGATTTGTCAGTCTTTTTTGCAATTGATATTATCTTCAGTACTATTTCTACGACTCAGCACTGGTTATCTGTTAATATCGACGAATGTCGCTCATCATGCGAAGCCGTAAAAGAATTAGTTAAAGTTAGGTTTCCCTGAGAGACGAGAAGATCTATAATAGCAAATACTAAAATAAAAGACTGGTTGCTGGGCTCTCACAAAACGAAACCGGTAAAGATAATTGGGGTATAAGAAATACCAAAGCGATTCGTCCATAACGCTATTTTCGCCAATCATTTTCTCATAGTAGGCGTGTTAATGAACATCATATGGGAGATAATAAGGTAAATAAATACAAATTCGGTTAAGTACCGTACGCGATACACGCTTGGGCGATCATGTCTCGAAATAGCCATGACTGACTGGGCATTAAATTTTTCATGCAGTAGGTTACCATTACTTTTTACGGTATACTGGTTGCTAACCAAAACTTTAAAAACCAATATGTCCTTCTTTTTTAACCCATAGTTAAAGAGAGAAGCGACTGATTCATAACGTCCCTAAGGTAATTTGCGCGTAAGTGAATCCAACGAATTCAACCGGACTTTGATTTCTTGTTCCGTATCGATATCCACGCAATCTTATCTATATGTATAAAAGATAATCTGTGAGTCTGTCTGTGACTGTTCTCTATGCACGCCTACATTTTTTAAGCTACGCCATTCAAACTTTCTAAGGACACATATCTACAGGGAAGCTAGATGGACACATACTTTTTGAGTTTATGTTCAGCAATTTTCCCTTTCGCACTTTTTAGCCAATGGACATGATTGTTTACATTTGCTCCGTAAAACATCTAAGATCTAATATTGTTACTTAATTACGTCACAGAAATCAAATCACACGTATCAAACGCGACTAAAAAAAAAGAAAAGAGCCTTTATATTTCAATATTTATTCCGACATTTTAAAAATTAATTTGGTCAACAAAAAATGTTAATATTTTCCCCCGTAATTTTGAAACAAAGAAATATTTTTTAGAAAAGTGTTTTTCAAACAAAAACAAAATATGTAAAAAAAAAGTGCCAATGATTAATTTAATTATTTAAGTCTTTTTTTTTTTCATGCTTCAGAAAATAAAATTAAAAAAAATAAAGCTTCTTTTTTCGCTAAATATTTTATGCGGGAAATCAACTGTCAGTAAATGTAATCCATCTATTCCTCTCATTGACATCTTCTCCTACTACTAAAATGTTCTGAGTTGCACGGGCAACGCCGGGCTATGTCTTAATATAAAATACAAACTAGCGAATTAGAAATATGAAGAGGACATCGACATGAAAATTATATCATCTGCCAAGAAAATACCAATATAAAAAAAATAAATTTATTTTCTTTAAAATATTTCTACTCATTGTTATATCGCTAGAGAGCCCACTTTTCATCGGTTGTAATGATTCTAACCAAGTAAAATTGGGAGAATGTTTATACTTCAATTTAGTCCTGGACATGATGATAAACTACATCAGCAAAGCATCTGATTAGAAGATTGGAGATTTTTCAGGAGTTTGGCGCCACCTCTTAACCGCTGTGTTTCCCTGTTGTAGCCGTGGTGGTAGCACCTGTTACTGTCCCAGGAATGGGAAAATAGTGAACCCCAAACAAAAGAATGACTAGGAAAACAATACGATGATAGTACAAACATACATTTTTATTGTAAATTACCAACAATACATTTATAAAAAAGACTACCAAAAATACTTTTTATAGCTAAGTAACTAACAATAAATTTTATTCGTAGTTGTAGCCATAAAACTGCGTTCAAAATATTTAGATTTCGCCATTAATTTGAGGTTGATATGTCGGTAACAAGATAACATACACATGAAAGAATTCCTTCAAGATATTAATTTACATAATATCTTGCAATTTCTTAAAGAAATCTAATTGTATTTAAAAATATAACTTCAAGAAAACTGCAACATAATGTCACTGCCCCAAGTAACTATGTCGGCGCAAAAGTGTTGACGCACAAAACCTAAGCGTTATCTGCCATTTACTCAAATGGGAAAGAAGAATAACATATATCATATTTTACTTTTACTTTAAAGCCCCAAGAATATTGTTTGGCATTAAATAGCCCATAAAGTGTTGACATCCCTTTAAGCAAATAAATAATTCTATCAATTTAAATTATTTCGGCATACATTTGTGCTTTAAATTAAAATGATTTTGTATTATGTCAGCATTTTAATATGTGAATTGTGAATATGTGTTGACAAATAAAACATAGCGGTTTTTGGTTTAAATAAATGGGATGAAGTTATTAGAAAAAAAAGTTGGGGAGGGGAAATCTTGACATATAACTTAAATTTAAATATAACACTAGATTTAAATTAAAAATAAAATTTATAGAAAATTAATAAAAAACATAGAATAAAATAAAATATAAAATATAATAAATATAAAAATAAAGATGAAAAATTTTTTTTACTTAAGGAATATATTAAATTTAACAAGTATACACTTACACGCACACACATATACACATATACATATACATATATATATACATATAGATAGATAGATATATTCAATACGTATACATATATACATGCATATACAAATAAATACAAAATAACATACTACACACATATACAAACACACATACGTACACACACACTTAGTGACCCAACCACACACGTACAAAAGACTGCACACAAAAAAATTAAAGGTGCAGAGAAAAATATAAAGGTGCAGGGAAAAAATATTTAAAGGTGCAAGAAAAATTGGGGGTTAAGTTAGTCTAAGTATCTTTACTCGTTAAAAGGTAGATATTAATAGGAAGAAAAGGAAGAAGAAGGAATCTAATGGGAGCTGAGATCAGTCATTGGTAGTGGGGTTCAAATTTACTATTTAAATTTTAATTAATTAATTAAATTAGTTTCCTAAAACTGAATTCAAAACTTAAATTTCAACGTTCAAAAATTTCACCTCATGGCGGCATTTACTAATGAATTCTTTTTTTAAATTCAAGAGGTGCTGATTAGGGAACTTTAGTATTTGTATCTTTTCCTGCAAACACATTGCATCTATCGTGAAAATTCCTCGGAATACGAGCTGAACCTATTAGTTTCCAAGAAACTATAGTGTTCAGCCCTTCTTTCTTTATCTTTTCCAAAATCTTCGTGAAAGGACTGTTTGGTATTTCTGATTTGGGTTGGAAAAGGAATACATGTGATTGCAATAGCGTTGCTTAAAAACTCCTGAGGATATACCAATATAGGTCCGGTAATTTTTCCTGTTGTTGGATGGTGAAATGTGAGCTTCATAGATTACCTGGGTGGATTTACATTTGCCTTCCACCTGGCAGAAACTCATGGAGCTACAGTTGCATTCATTAGAAATTCCAGACCTAGAGTCGGTATTAAATAAATCCTTTAGAATTTGCTTTTTGTGAGAACTAATAATGTTCTCAATATTTGGGGTACAGGAATAGCTAATTTTAATGTGTTCCTATTACAGATTTTCCGTAGGGGATTGTTGTTATTAAAATGTTTATCTATTAACCTGAGAAAATATTTACCTATATTAATATTGGTTAGTTTGCAATATGGAGAGTTAAACTAAATTATCTTTCTTTTTCTACAATTATTTTTATTTTTATTTTTGGTATTAGATGGTTCTGGGTCAATTGTTGGTTTTATATACATAAATTTATTTTTAAATCCGCTTTTTAGAAGGGCCTTGTAAATTCCTTTACTTTCATTGAAATTTTGATGTTCGATGATAACGGTTAATTCTATTATTTACGATATTAGAAATCTGTTTTAAAATAGTTTTGTGGGGATTAGATGAGATATTAATGTAAGTGGGTAAACTATTTTCTTAGAGAAAAACTGGTGGGATCCATCATTTAAGTTAAGGGTAATATCTAGGTAGTTTACAATTTTAAGATTGAAAGAAAATTCAACCTTAAAACCGAGAAAATTTAGGGCTCTAATGATTTTTTAATGGATTCTATTCGTGTAGGGTCCATTGGAATTGTGGATAAACATTAACCCATCATTCCCATATAAACCTATCTGTTTATGGTTCAAAAATCTACTTAATATGTCAAAATTGCCGGAAATCACCTCATATATATATATATATATATATATATATATATATATATATATAATTTCTGCGTGATGTATATTTCTTTTGAACTTCCGCCGGTAAAATATCTTGGTTTATTTTTAAATAAAGACGTTGCCGATGATGCGTGAAATTTCTCTTCGGGATTTCATATAGAAATTGGCATACAACTGATTTGAACATCGAAATTTATTTTATTTTATTTTATAATTGGGTCTGTAATTTAAATATTTGTTACATTGAGCTCTCCACCTTTATCAGTTTTAATATTAATGAAATTAATATTAATTAGGATCGGGTCTTTGGGATTTACCTTCCTGCTTTTCCTTTTGGATTAAAGTTTTAAATATATATATATATATATATATATATATATATATATATATATATATATATATATAAATAAAGATTTGTACCCACAGAAATAACAAATAGCCTTAAAAACAGTAGACGTCATTTTGTTTTCCCAAACCCGAGGAACCTTTCAGCCAACACTTGTCAAGGGTTTCGTTGGCACACAATTACAAAGGGGTAAAGAAGAGGACAAGACCAGAAAGGGGAATACTTGCAATACTGGGAGAAGATGGAATTCGTTTAAAAATAAATTTATTGAAAAATATTAAAATGTAAGGGGGGTGTAAACATATAATTCCACAAGAGTGAAATATAAAAGAAAAATGTTACACTCACAAACTCGCCAGTAATTGCAAGGAGCGCAGGAACTGCTCTTTCTGCCTGCACAGGCTCGGCTGCTGGATTTTTAGGCAAATGGCCTCCAAAACACGTAAATGGTATGCCGATCGAGCACTGTGCAGGACAGAAAACCAGTTGTCCTTATAAGAGGATGCACAAGCTTGACCATCCAGCAGGTGTTGGCCGATTGCTGAATCCAACACAGCTTGAGTTGTTCTTATATTCCTATGAGAATTGCCTAAACGTATATTTTTTACGAAAATAGGACAACCGATCCTTAACGAAAGATGGAAACGCGGGCCTTGCCTTAAAAACAACACGCAACTGCAATGAAAAATAACCCGACGAAATACTAGCCGAAACGTTGTCAGTAGCAGTGAGACATTTTCTTCCAAGCCAGGGTAATTTAAGATACAAAGGACAGCGACTTGGCCCTTCAAGTTTTGGTTCTTTAAACCGTTTAATCTTACGAGCAATTACCCGTTTTACCAAATTAATGGGGTACCCATTCCCTTCAAAAATATCTTGCAAGCGTGTTAATTCACTGGCCAAGCATTCAGGAGAACAAATACTAAGGGCACGGTGAACCAAAGTTTCTATTAGGCCAATTTTACGGGACTTAGGAACAAAAGAGTTCCAATCAACGTAACCCTTGACAAGTGTTGGCTGAAAGGTTCCTCGTGCTTGGGAAAACAAAATGACGTCTACTCTTTTTAAGTATATATATATATATATATATATATATATATGAGGTTCTTTCCAGTCATTTTGACACTTTTTCAAGAGTGACATTTATTAATTTCTAAAAAATGTAAATACCTTCAAATTGTTATAAAATACTGACGTCAATGTATTGGTTATAATGTTCCAGTCAAGTCATGAAATCTTCGGCTCTTGTGGGTGTTCGGATTTAAACAAATAAAAATAATTGATTGTCAGTCAAACTAACAAATAAAATCAACAGCATTATCCAAACCGTGTACATAATACATATAAAAAAAATACGTACTTTTAAAATTCGATATTTCCAATTACAGATTCAATTATGTTAAAAGAGATGCGGTTATTCTTAGCCTGTTCCAGTGTTGCTATTTTATCTGACGAGATATTTTTAAAACGTATTGAGGTTTGGTAGCTGACTTCAGTTTCGTTGGCACTATCATCTATGACAATATTCTGGAATATTATGAAATCCGCATCCGGAATGAATAGCCTCTGTCTGCAATTTTTGTAGCTTCGAGATATTGGACTTTAAAGTCTCACTAATCTCAACTTTTCTAAACTTTGATAGAAATACAATATATAGTTTTCGGGGTCTATTTAATCTTAGTGTACTAAACTTAAGTTGCATATAGAGCTGCATTCCGTCGGCTACAATTTAAGAAAATCGAAAATTGAAGGTAGCATATTTTTTAATATCAGGTAATAAATAATCATTTATTTTAGTACAACTGAAGCTTTTTTTAATTAATTTCATCACAAGCAATGAAATAAAGCTACTACAGCAGAAGAGGGTTACTGACTGCGAAACATTAAGAAAACGGTAAGCATTATCAAGGAGCAAGAACAATAAAAGAAGAGGAATCAAGAACACTGTAGATAACGACTGATAATTCATTTAAATCTTTGACGGTTAAAGTTGGCTGGAAAGCAAGTACCCGCAATAGATTTTCACAAGTAAGAAGTGCGAGAAAAGAAACTGTTAGCAAAGTGTTTACTGTTTCATGTTGGCATTTAATCTATAAAAACAATGAGACCTTACCGCCAATCTAGTACTGCGTTTAAATTAAGATACACTTACCAGAGAAGAAATTTAATTAGAAGAATAAAATATGAAAGTATTCATAGAAAAAGCAAAGGCATGCTATATTACGGTGGTTGGAAAGTGAAGCTGAAATACCAGGTCAGGACCAGTAGCATTGCAGATTATTTATTTTTGTAAGATTTTGAGATCAACTTCAGCATAATGGTTCTATTGTCTCTAACTGGATACTGGTAGTAAGTATTGTTTTATTTTTTTACTGAATTCTCAGTTTTTTGTGTGATATTTTTTATGACTATAAAATGTTATTCCTCAGGATATCGATCGTTCGGGTACACTGAAGAGAAAATTCTCACTTAAACTAACATATTTCAGCATTCCGATATTTATTTCAGGCGCCTAAAGTGCATATTGTAGGCGACTCGAAAATCAACGGTATGTATGAAGTACTGCCGAAATGGTAATCATAAGAATTTTGCTCAGTAACATTTTTTGCTCCCTTCAATGTAATCGCCTTGTGTGACAACTCATGATTCTAGTCTCAAAGGCAGACACTAAAATCTATAAGCGATATGCTTGGCGATGTTCAGATTAAAAAAAATATATAGGACAAATTAAAATAAGACATGGATTGTTAGCATTTTAATTGGCTTTTGTTGTTTAAGTGTTGTTTACAGATATGCGCCGTGGTTCAATGGATATAGGCTACGAATGATAAATCGGAGAGCTGAGATCAAATTCCAATTGTGTTTGTTGCATTCAAGGTATTAATCTATCTCCCTACAGTTATAGGTTGAATAGCAGCAAAGAGTTAATATATAGGACAAATTAAAATAAGACATGGATTGTTAGCATTTTAATTGGCTTTTGTTGTTTACAGATATGCGCCGTGGTTCAATGGATATAGGCTACGAATGATAAATCGGAGAGCTGAGATCAAATTCCATTTGTGTTTGTTGCATTCAAGGTATTAATCTATCTCCCTACAGTTATAGGTTGAATAGCAGCAAAGATTGGGTTCTATAGCCTGGGGTTGTAATCAGTCTATCGCAGAAAGAAATGAGAGCCTACTGTTTGAAGATCTACTTTCTAGTCAGTCATGGATCGAAAGAGACATGATCTTTCAAACGTGTATCACGTATAGCTGGTGACTAAACTGACTGCTTACGTAAAAAGAGCATAAGTTAGTAAATTTTGTTCATGCTTCTCACCTTTAGCATGATACAAGGTTATCAACTATTCCTCACAACCAACATGCAAATAAAATAGTCATGAACTGCTATTTTATATCTATTCTCTTGTATAGATGTGAATATTAGACCATTTTCTCCGAAGGTGAAGTTCGTGCTAAATTATTAATTATAAACTATTCTACGTTCTTGCTCAACCTGTTTTTTATTGGTTGTAACAGCAAACAAAGTCTCTTAACTTGAAATTCAGGAAATACGATGTACTTCCAATTCCTGCAGATAATATAAAAGCAGGATTTACTCCAAAACTTTAAAACATTAATGGAATAGCTTCCAGCCAGTACAAAATAATCCAATAGAAAACATATAATTCATTAATTAAATACATATATATATATATGTCAATAAAAATAAATTGAGTTTAATCAAACAATATTTCTGGAAAGCAAGTCTCTTCGCTATAGCTGTGAGAAGAAGCCCCAGTTTTATTGCTGACAAAGGGGAAATCCGTTTTATCTATCATAGTGAAAGACCACATTTCATCGCCGATAGAGAAAGACCGTGTTTTATTGCTTAAAGAGTAAGATAGTTTTTTTCTCCTCTGAAGAGGAAGACACCGTTTCATCGCCAAGAGAGGAAGGTCGCGTTTTCCCTTTAGGGAATGAAGACACCGTTTCATCGTCGAATATGAAAAACACGTTTCATAGCCCAGAGAGAAAGATCACGTTTTCACTTTAGGAGATGAAGACCACGCTTCATCACCTAAAGAGGAAGATCGATTTTTTTATTTTGAAGAGGAAAACACCGTTTCATCACCGATAGATAAAGACCACGTTTCATCGCCTAGTTAGGAAGATTACGTTTTCACTTTGGGAGATGAAGACCATGGTTCATCGCCTATAGAGGAAGATAACGTTTTCTCATTGGGAGAGGGCGACACCGTTTTATCGCCAATAGATGAAGCCCACGTTTCATCGCCTAGAGAAGATTACGTTTTCCCTTTAGTAAATAAAAACCACGGTTCATCGCCTAGAGAGGAAGATCGCTTTTTTTTATTTGGGATAGGAAAACCACATTTCATCACCGAGAGCGGAAGGCTACGTTTTATCAGCGATAGCGGAACACCGCGTTTCATCGTCGAGAGAAGGAGACCTTATTTTATCGCTCTTGAATTAAGATTTTCCTAAATCTACACAGTAGGAATATTCCCTTTACATTGCTCACCATTTTACAGACAACTAACATTGGTCGACAAAAACCCTCTTTACAAAAATTTAAACATAATCTAAAAACTGAATACATACAAAAGTACATATTCTATTCATACGATCTTATCCTAAAAATCTTATCGGTATTAAATAACCCACTGAGATTGATAGAACCTAAATAAATAAATAAATAAATAAATAAACCAATTCAATTTGGGGAGAGATTGAACTCTTCATTCGGAATTTCCTTTCTGCAACGATAACCTAAATAAACAATATTAAAACTCAGAATATCAGACGAAAACAAAAAAAAAAAATAAAGTCATCTAATGCAGCAATGGAATTATACATGTATATTCTTACATAATTTACTACTAGTTTTATGGCTGGACGTTAAAAAGAAGCAGGACAAGTTATTTATGGATTCATGACTCGAGCCTTGTCTTACTTCATTCAATGAGTCAGTGAAATTAATTCTGTGTTATCGCTTGGAAAATAAAGGCGGCTTGTTCAGCTGAGGAGAGTGCAGAAACTTTGAACGGCCGGCACGTACTTATCCTGAACGATAAAAATCAATGATGAGCGTAATTAAACGGTAATACGGCAATTGTCTTGCTTGAAAGGAAAGAGCAGATGAAACGCAAAAATGGAGACGCTTATGGCCTTCCATTATTATTGCTGATCTGATTTCATTGTACAACTTGATATATATATCGTCATCCGCAGACAGATCTGTTTCGCTGTATCACAGCTCATCAGTACGATTAGACTCCGATTGTTTTTTAACACAGGATTTAAACCCGACCGAATTGGCTGCAGTCGGCGATTCTACCTCTGGGCTATGGGCGTTCGGTGGAAGAAGGCAGACATTTTAGCGCATATATTATCATTATACACGCTCAATAGCTAAAGTCCTCTAATTCATTTTACTGAATGAGCGATATATATATATATATATATATATATATTAGTCAACCACATATAAGACTGTAACACGGCTCATCAGTGTGGCTAGACATCCACTTGCTTCCAACCGAGATCGCAACCAGATCGATTTAGCATCAGTCTGAGGCTCTACTCCCTAAGCCATTGAATGAGATAAGCGAAATTTTAGCGTGTTTTATGCATGGGGTGAACACACGCCAGTCACCGAGAGAACTCAATTCATTACTAGAGTAACGCGTAAATTGCAGAAATGGCAACTGTTTTTAAAATATTCCTTAAAATATTCCTCTCCTTCTGCATATATATAAAATTTAGATTTAATCGACGCGCTTTGTCTAGTGAAGGGCTTTATTAAGGCAAAAAAATGAAAGAAAACAAACGAAATAGGTTTATTGGAAACAAAGTATCTAAAAGCAAAAGCAAAATGTTGTTGGTTACTAGTAAATTATAAAACGCTCATAAATATTCATTCGGTCAACTCAAAAATATGAGATATTTAATTACGTCATTTTTCATACTCGTTGAGAATTATTTAATGTGAAGTACATTGTTTGGGTTTTATGGAAAAAGTCTTTTTTCTAATCTCTCCTTTTCTTATAGAACGAATACTTTCCTAAGCCAAGATTTTTTTTTTTTTTTTTTTTTTAATCATCTCACCCCAAGCAAGGCATTCCACTGCCACTATTGCGCATGGGGCTACATAGGGGAAGGTAAAGAGAAGGAGTGGATAGACATAGGGAATGTCAGGAGAAAGGTAATAGATGAGTAAGGATAGCGAGGATGAGTGTCGGGCAGATGGGAAGAGTGTTTGATAGAATGGGAGCAGGTTAGTGTGTTAGGAGGTGTCTATTGACCTTACATTTAAACTCCTGAAGATTGTAGCCGTCGGGGAAGCAATCGTTTGGAAGAGAATTCCACAGTCGGGAAGTGCGAGGAAAGAAACTGTTGGAGTAGAAGTTACGGCTGCATTTTATCGATTTCACTGTAAAAGGGTGGGATCTAGTTGCTAATCTAGTATCTCGTGCAAATTCGTATTTAGGGGGCACCAGTGATCTAAGTTCATCGGAGCAGAAGCCGTGAAAGTATTTATAGAAGAGACACAGCGAAGCCACGTCTCGCCGGTGGGAGAGAGACTGCAGGCGGTCTGCCAAGTCGGTATCTATCACATTACAGACCCTCCTCTGAACCTTATCGAGAAGCCCGAGGAGAACAGCAGGGGCACCCGACCAGATATGGCAGCAGTATTCAATGCACGGGCGGATGGTAGATTTGTAAATGTGCAGGATAGATTTAGACGGAAAAAACTTCCGGGCCCTACACAGAGAACCGACTTTCATAGCAGCGGATTTAGCAATGGATTCGATATAGTCATTCCATTTGAGGTCCGCTGAAAGTGTGAGACCAAGGAGGCGTAGTGTTTTACTCTCTGGGAGGCAAGCCTGGTCCATGCTAATGGGAGGTAGGTGAGATTGTCGATGATGGTTAATTGACAGTAGCTTCGTTTTAGAAGCATTAAAATTTACTAGCCACTTCTTACCCCAGTCCAATATGGATTGGAGGTCTTTTTCAATCTCGGCTGCGAGTTTAGCTTTGACGCCTACACCAGATTTTTGTTGGAGGCGAGAGTAAACTGTGGTGTCATCGGCGTACAAACCTATTTGGGTTCTTATGGAATCAGGCAGATCATTAATATATATCAGGAAGAGTGTAGGACCTAAGATGGAGCCTTGGGGGACACCTGCGTTTGTATGGTAGTTCTGAGAGGCATGTCCGTTTAATACCACTTTCATTGTGCGGTTAGAGAGGAATGACTGGATTAGTTCAAACAAATGTCCAGTTATACCATAGCTCCGCAGTTTACATAGAAGGCCAGCATGCCAAACTCTGTCGAACGCCTTAGATATATCCAATGCAACGGTTCGAGCTTCGCCATTCCTGTCGAGTGCCTGGTATATGTACTCGGTGATGGTCGTTAGCATATCAGCAGTAGACCTGGTGAAGCGGAAACCATATTGCTTGTCCGAGAGGAGCCTGTGTGCTGTGAGATGCTGAACCACCTCGGCGTTGATAATGGCTTCGAACACTTTGCCAAAGATCGGAAGAAGGCTGATAGGGCGGTAATTTGCAGGGTCAGAGGGTTCTCCAGTGTTTTTAAATATAGGAACTATAGAGGAAGATTTCCAACAGGCAGGAAAGCAGGAAGCAGATAGGCAGAGGTTGTAGAGCTTAGAAAGGATAGAGGAGAGTTCAGGGGCACATTTCTTTAAGACTATGGTTGGGATTCCGTCACCACCGCTCGCTTTGTGAGGGTCAAGTTTTAAGATTATCTTAGAGACAAGCGAAGGTGTAATGTGGACATCATTCAGTTGTGCCTCGGTTCTAGGTGAGAAGTCGGGTGTAAAAACTCCAGACGAGTCCAGACTCGAATTGTTCGAGAATCTGCGGGCAAAACATTCAGCCTTATCTGCTGGGGAGGTGAGGACCTCAAATTTGTTGATTAGCGGGGGTATTGTGGACTTGCTCTTGTTAAGTACTCTTTTACAGAGTCGCCAGTAGTCTTTAGAGCCGAATTTAGAGCATGCTATGCGTTGCTTCATTCTGGCAGCAAACAACATCTTAGCTTCGTTAAGTACCCTTTTACACTTATTACGAGCTGAAGTGAAAAGGCGCCTGTTTTGTTCCGACGCATAGTTACGATAAAGTCGGAAGAAATGATTCCGGTGGGCAATGGCAGCCGAACAAGCGGGTGAGAACCATGGAGACGAATGAGATTTAAGCTGGAATTTCCTAGCAGGGATGAAGGCATCAATGCCAGCCTTAACCCAGGAGGAGACCTCGGATGCACATTCTTCGATGGGAAGACTAAAGACGTTGTTCCAAGGGATGTCACAGAGGAAGTCTCGGAACGAATCCCAGTCTGCTCTTTGATAGCAGTATGATATTCTACTTGTCTGTGTTTCATGGGTCGGGCGGGAGTGGAGTGAAATATTGACGGACACTACAGTGTGGTCAGAGTTTCCAAGTGGGCAGAGTTGTCTGGTAGTGCAAGAGTCTGGGATGGAAGTGAAGCAGAGGTCTAGAAGTGAGTTCCTTCCGTTAGGGTTGTCGGAGAAACGCGTGGGGAAGTCCACTACTTGCGTAAGGGATTGGGTGATTGAAAAGTTCATGGTGTGGACACCAGCAGGGTCAGTGACAGCGTTCTTCAGCCACTTGGTGTGGTGGGCGTTAAAGTCACCAAACACGAATACATGGGCAGAGGGATGGGTAGAAATGGCTTTGTCAATATTGTCAGAAATGATGTCAAGTAACGAACAATCAGGGGAGGAAGGAGAGCGGTACAGAAAGAAGAGATAGCTAATCGAGCTGAGAAGTGAGAGGCGGAAGCACATGAAAGAATGATCTGGGGATTCAAAAGATGACACCCTAGCTAAGGGAAGGTGTTCGCTGACATAGACACCAAGCCCATGCATATGAACATTGGAGTCCTTCCTGAAGAGGGGAAGGTAGCCAGGAACGCAGAACTCAGATGAGGGGATAGAAGGGTTAAGATTAGTTTCACATAGGGCTAATATATCAGGTGAGTTATTATGGAGGAAAGAATCTACGCTGGGGAAGTTGGTGCGGATGCCGCGTATGTTAGTGAAAGAGATGCAGACAGGTTTGGGCGTTTTCAAATGAGCTGGTTTAGTTTTGTTATTATGTTTGCTTTTTTCCATAGTAATTCAGTTAAAGGAGTGGTCTTAGAATAGAATCAGTCGGTCAATCATTTGCAACTTGTGAAGGATGTACAACATATACAACAAAGAGTAAAAAATCAAAAGAAAACGGTTAAATTGATCACTTATGCCACAACAATCTGATGTACAAATCCCTCCACAGGTTTATCAAAATCGCACGGAAAAACGTAGAAAAGACCAACAGTTATGATAGAAATAAACCCGAAAAAAAAGTAATATATCGTCCGGGAGACGTAACAATTCAGGGAAGAGGTTTTCTAGAAAGATTGACACCACTGCAGCACTCTCAATGATAAAATGGCCCATAGATGAAATGGTCTATTTAAGTATTAAAACTGTAGCATTCAAGGCGTAATATTCACGTGTCATTCGAGTAATATTCAGACTAATTTCTTTCGGCGTTTATTACGATCTAACCCCCTTCTCTCTGTGTTGTATATTATGTCTTGTCTGTCAATTTAACGATTGTACTATTTCGTGTATGAGGGTTTAGCACCGAATATTGTGCTGAATAATAACGCAACATACTTCCTCTGAGTATCGTATCCACTTAAGCGATACAAAACAATCAAATATTCTTCCTCTCTACTGATTATAACTAACTAATATATATATATATATATATATATGAAAAACTACTAAAAAGTTGTAAGTTTAAAAATGTATTTTTTTGACAGTATTGTATTAAAAAATACTGTGAAAAAATACATTTTTAAAGTTACAACTTTTTTGTAGATTTTCCTACATTGCATTAAGACAGCGTACGTGGATCATCATTATGCTATATATATATATATATATATATATATATATATATATATATATATTCTAAACATATTCTGTTAAATATAAGAGACAATGAATGACTATTATGTTTAATCATGAGCTGTTCTAAACATCGTATTTTGGCTTTAAGTTCAGGTGAAAATAAAGACAACATTCTCCAACATTTACATAATTTTATATTAAGTTGGTTCTAAGCTTTCTGCTCCCATGAGCCATCTTCAGAGAGGTTACAGGGACGTTAACATAAAAACATCCATCATCAAAGACGATTTTATTTTGTGTTGACATAAAACTTTGCTAACCAACAATAACAGTTACTAAATAAGACCAGAAGTTTCAATCATAAATCTACATTCAAAATAGAAAACTTAAAAAAACTGTACAAAATTGGCGAGCGACGTGTAGAAATTGAAATCAAAATATAGAAAAGACCCGGACATACCGTGAAGTATAGTAAAAGCAGCCAAGCCTTACAACGGTGGCAAAATATGTAGACTGTGCCAGGAAGACAAGTTAACGATTATGCTATTCCCAAACAAAAATGAACTATGGAATGAAAGAATTGAAATTATGACTAAGTGCAACCATACTAAAAATACTTATTAAGTCCATACAACCATGAATGAAAACGGTATAATTTCTTGTAATTTAAAAATTGAGCGTTCAAAAATTCTCTGTCACGTGAGCGTTAAAAAACACTATTGCGTAAGCGTTCTTACAAAGGCAGTATACGGTAAAATCAGTTACGGTAAATCGCCTGAAGACACCACATGGTACAAACCTATGTCGCGTAATATATATATATATATATATTGCGTAATATATATATATATATATATATATATATATATATATATATATATATACAGACACTCATATATACCTACGTATCCACACCTTCGCAAACTTATATATATATATATATATATATATATATATATATATATACACATATGCATACATACACATACATTTTTTAGATATGCAAGGCTCAATCACCATTTCATTCCTTAAGAAAGGAAGCACTGTGAACAGTGCCAACTACTGTGAACTGCTGAGACAGGTAAAGAAAGACATAAAGAACAAACACAGGAGTCATTAATCACATGGTGTCGTCTTGCATCAAGAAAACGCAAGGCCTCACACAGCAGCCCAAACGGTGCAGACTATCAACGAGCTGGGCTAGGAACTGCTTCCTCATCTCCCTTACAGCCCAGACCCTGCCACTTCAGACTTTCACCTGTTTTGTCCCTTGAAAGCGTTCACGAAAGGCACGAAGTTTGAATGTGACGATGAAGTCAAAAGTGCTGTGAGCAATTGGCTGAGACATCAGTCCAAATATTTTTACACTGAGGGAATACGGAAGCTTGTGCACAGTTGAGAAAAGTGTGTGACACTGCTTGGAGACTACGTTGAAAAATAAAAAAAGTAAGCTTCTATCTCTATTAGAAGTCCTTATAGCAAGAAATCACCTTATTTATTTAATGACTGTCATATTTCGCGGCTCTCTAATAGACCGATCATCAGACCAAATTATTACAACAATGAATGGGTAAAAATTATTCAGAAAAAGTCAAGTGAAAAAAAGAAAGAATTAAAAAAGAGGAAAAGAAAAAGCGAAGAAAAATAGGGGAAAGAAGGTTAAATGTTCGCGTCACGCGACGGCCTTGGCCTAGATTAAAAAAAACAGGACGTTAAGTTAAAGACATCACTGAAGCTTGACTTGGAAATTTAGTTGTCAATTTTTAGATGCATGACATTAAAAATTAAAAATTTAGGGTTGAACTTCTGCTAGAAAAATGAATTGTTAGTTTTTTTTACTAGTTCGAATAGTATTAATAATAATACTATTACATTATTAAAACATATTGGTAGTAATAGTAACATGTTAATAAAGAAATTATTTAAAACATTAAATAAATAATAGTAATAAAAACACAAAAAAATTAAACAAATAAATAAATAAATAATAATAATAAATAAAGAATAATACAAATAATAATAATAATAAAAATAATAATAATAAAAATAATAATAATAATAAAGATAAAATATAACGATAAATGAATACAAAATGATAATAATTTAAAATCTAATTAATTAATTTTATATTAAAATAATACTATTATCTAAAGACTATAAGGAAAAATAAAAATAATAATAATAAATAAAAACAATGATTGGAAAGTACCCATGACAACAATAATAATATAACATTTTAGGAGTATAAAGGTTTTACCAGGAAATTCTATTTTTTTTCAAAATCAATATTCTAATTTAAATTTCGATCTTGTTATGTAATCTTTTACCTATGTCTACATTTAAAATTTAGTTCATTCCTTTGGTTCATCAGGGTTTTTATATTTGATTATAGCCATTCTTTCCTCGAAACATAGATTGTGTCTGTCCCTGAAGTTGTTGGGAGTTTTATTCTGTTTGATGGTCTTCCATTTAACTTGTGGAGTGAGTCCTCCGTTCTTTAATTTCCATTAGCATTTCGATAGAACTTTTTATTGTTTTAAGAAGGCGTTGAAAAATTAGTGTCTTTTATTATAAGATCTTTGTTTCCAACTTCTTGCAGATATTCCTACTTATATTTTTTTATGTATTAAAAACAGAAATTGTTTTTTCCCCGAGAGAAATTGGTATAGAAGAAAAAAGTTTATGAAGTTGTGAACGTGTTCTTTAAAGCGTAGATTTATTATTATTATTATTATTATTATTATTATTATTATTATTAATAATAATAATAATAATAATAATAATAATAATAATAATAATAATAATACTTGCCTTTTGTATAACATATTAAGTGTCTATAATGGCATTTGTGTCGCTACAAGTGTTTCGAGTCCAAAGTTGCCTCTCTTCAGGCGACTAAACTTGTGACTTTAGATACCGTGATGTGTGTGTCTTAATATATTTACAAAAATCAACTGTTATTAATAATATCAATAACAATAACTCTACATTTTAAGATTTTTGCACTTTTTCTAATACTTCACCCATGTCTATTAAACAGGTTAAGAGGCTCATCCCTTGTTCCCTGTTTAGGATGTGGTTTCCGGCTTTCTCTTTTCAAATCGTCTCACTTTGTTTTTTTTTTCAATTGGAGTAGATAGATCTATCTATCGCCCTGTTCACACTCCACCCACGTCTATTAAACAGGTTAAGAGGCTCATCCCTGGTTCCTTGTTTAGGATGTGGTTTCCGGCTTTCTCTCTCCCAATCTTTTCACTATTACGTAGCCCCCTGAACATCAGTGGCCTTACCGCCTTGCTCGGGGTGATACGATTAATATATATATATATATATATATATATATATATATATATATATATATGTGTGTGTGTGTGTGTGTGTGTGTGTAAAGAGTATATGTATGAAATATACATTTATTCCTCAACGTTCTATGCAACTATTATATTTATAAGGTAGCAATCGTTAGAAACAATTCAAAATCTGACCATTGTATCAGTATTCATAGCTTACTGGTCCAATAATGGAGAAGTCGTCTGTTTGAGAAAAAAATTTAACGAATGTTAGAAAAGAAATTGAGTTGATTAAATAATGAATTTCTAAAAAATCAATATATATATATATATATATATATATATATATATATATATATATGACGTAAGAATATATTTGTAATAAAAATCAATAAACATGAAATAAATGGAAATTATAAAAATTTTAATAATGAATATAATTCTCATTTTTGTCTGACGAAACATTCTTAATTTAAAGAAAATACTCTCAAGCTTTTCGAATAAAAATTACTTCATATTTTACGAGAAACAAAATGGTTCGCAACATATTGATCTATATTGATCCATTCTTGATCTTTATTACAACTACGATTGAAAAGACTATATCTAAGCTTAGCATAAAACGATTTACAATTTCTTCTAAAACAATAAAAGACGCAGCAAGAAACAAAATCTTAACCTAAATCTTGAAGAAACATTTCCTCTATCACCAGTAATAAGTGTTACAAGGAATATATAGGTAAAACTTCAATAAATTTAGATAAATTATGAATGAGATATTTTAGAAAGCGTCAAGGCAAATGCATTATTTTCTAACTTTAATGAGTGTGAATACCATTTGGATTAAAAATGTTACTCTAATTAATTACCGAACTAGCATACATTGTGGGGATTTAATTAAAAACGGAAAATAAGATGAAATAAAAACACAAAATAAAATGAAATAATAACATACATAATAATAATCTTTAAGGAGGCCACTAACAGGAAAGAACGTCTGCGCATGTGATAGAAAAAGGAGGATTTCCTTGCGGGAAATACAAACCGAAGAATCTCAGCAAAGGATCGTCACCGTCTCGTGAATGACGACCAGTCCTAAAATATTCCTAGTGTCTCCGTGTCACACTTTTCCTTTTGTCTATTCATTTTTTAGCGACAAAAACAATTAGAAAGTATGGGGTGTTTAAGTAAAAGAACCCAAAAACACAAACAGGCAGTGACAATCATCACATCCATAACATTCTGATAACGATGTCAAATTTTATTTTGGCTTAATTCAGTTGATAACATACGAAACACTTCACACAAAACGTATTTTCCACTTTACCGTACTTTACCCTTAAAATTTTCCTTTATATATATATATATATATATATAGAAGCGAATGTACAGTGTAAAACTGATATAAGACAGTTGTCGGGACCGGATAAAATTCTCTTATTCTCTTATATCCGGGTTTGGTATATTTTATATACAATACTAAAGGCTCTAATTTGGGACCAGAGAAAATCTCTCTTATATCTGGGTATCTTATATCCGGGTTATACTGTATAATTTTAAAAGCTAGTACACATTCCGATGGCGATACTAAGTTCTATTTTAGATCAACTGAAAACGAATTGCAATTCAATAATCATAAATCGTCTTTTAATAATATTAAATACAAGAATAGATCTGCTATCTCAAAATACTTTTGATTTTTAGGAAAAAAAAAAACAACTATAACCTGGGAAACCTTTCGCGAAAAAAATCTTATAATTTATTAAGAAAAAAGTATAATTTATGCCTTTATTCTTCACAAATTTTAACAGATATGAGCAACGCCCCATTTAATCTCCAATAAATAAATCGGCCCCTAAAAATACATAATTTCCTTTTAAAGCCCATGAGTTAATTTCCTGTTATACTTTTTAAGTTTCTGAATAGACATTATACATTTAATAAATGAAAAATCAGCACCCATTGAACAGGTTAAGAGGCTCATCCCTTGTTCCCTGTTTAGGGTGTGGTTTCCGGCTTTCTCTTTTCCAATCTTTTCACTTTCCTTTTTTTTATCTTTTTCTTTTTTTTAAATTGGAGTAGATAGACTAAACCATCGCCCGGTTCACACTCCACCCACGTCTATTGTACAGGTTAAGGGGCTCATCCCATGTTCCCTGTTTAGGATGTGGTTTCCGACTTTCTCTTTTCCAATCTTCTCACTTTGGTTTCTTTTTTTTTTCAATTGGAGTAGATAGATCTATCTATCGCCCGGTTCACACTACACGCACATCTATTGAACATGTTAAGAGGCTCATCCTTTGTTCCCTGTTCAGGATGTGGTTTCCGGCTTTCTCTTTTCCAATCTTTTCACTATTACGTAGCCCCTTGCACATCAGTGGCGTTACCGCCTTGCTCGGGGTGATACGATTAAAAAAAAACGAAAAAAAAAACCTTAGTACCAAAAAAAAATACTAATTTAATAAGGGTCGGTTCATAATATTGCACACAATCATCCGGTGCATATTATGAACCGACCCTTACTAAATTAGTATTTTTAAATTAGTACCCTTATGCATATATTTTATCTGTTGCTAAGAGAACAGTGCTAATAGAGCAGTTCTTACTATGGTATAACAGAGCTATTAATTTTATGTTAATAAATATATATATTATCCTACATTTAAGCACGACTCGGTGTTTCAAGTCACCGAGTCGTGCTTAAACGTAGGATAATATATATATTTATTAACATAAACTTAATAGCTCTGTTATACCATAGTAAGAACTGCTCTATTAGCACTGTTCTCTTAGCACCAGATAAATATTTATATATCGGTGTTTTCCGGAGTGCATACAAATAAGTATACTTATTTGCATCCATACCTATATACATATATATGCATATGCATTTCTAAAGAAGTAATTAATATATATATTTTTATGAAACGCTGTTTTTATCGCTTTAAACATTATATTGTTCGATCGGAGACGTCATTCGTGAGCGATTTAATTTAGAGCACACAGAATTAAACAGGATTCTCTGGAAAAGAGGATGCAGGTTGGAATCCTACTAGTGAGCGATATTTTTTTGAATATTATTTTTCGAATATTCTGATCTGTAAACACAAACAGAAATGTTTAAAATAAATCGAGCATCGACTCAAATATGAGTATACACTAAAGATAACGTTCAGGTGATATATATATATATATATATATATATATATATATATATATATATATATATTTCTTCTGTTTGTATTTTTTTACATTAATATTGCATACGTATTCATATTATGTATGTGTATTTAGATTGTATATGTATATTTATATAGTGTTTTTCATGTATGTTACATACTTATTGTGTTGAACACTTTTTAATACATCTGTGTACTGGTCTAATGTACTTATGACCAAAAACTAATTAATTAATTCATATATATATATATATATATATATATATATATATGAATTAATTACTTAGTTTTTGGTCATAAGTACATTGTGTTTGTATCTGTATGTTTTTACTTACATTAGTTTGTACGTTTATATATATATATATATATATATATATATAAACAAATTCCGATGTTCAAATTCGTTGTATGCCCATTTCTAAGAAAAATCTATAAGAGAAACTTCGCATATCATCAGCAACAAAGTTTTATTACAAAATGAAGAAAGATATTATACCGGCGGAAGTTAAAAAAATATTTATTATGGAACATTAAAGGGGTGGGATTAATAAGAAAAAAGACAGAAATCTAACGAATTTGAACATCGGAATTTGTTTTATTTGCCCTGTAATTTGAATATGAATTGCATTGAACCCTCCACCTTGATCAGTTTTAATATTAATGTAATTAATATTAATTATGATCGGGTTTTGGGGATTTACCTACCTTCTTTTCATTTTGAATTAAAGTTACACACACACACACACACACACACACACATATATATATATATATATATATATATATATTGTCATCCGCAGACAGATCTATTTCGCCGTATCACAGCTCATCAGTACGGTTAGACTCCGATTGCTTTCTTACCCAGCATTGAAACCCGACCGAAATAGCGTCAGTAGGCGACTCTATCCCTGGGCTATGGGCGTTCGGTGGAAGTAGGCAGACATTTTAGCGCATATCATTATACGCACCCAATAGCTAGCCCGCTCTAATTCATTTCAAATTCACTGAATGAGCGATGCGTGCATGCCAGAGTAGCTACTGTTTTTCAAAGTCTACTATTTTTCCACAGTGCTCAATCAAGGTGTGAGAGCATAAATATTGTCATCCGCAGACAGATCTGTTTCGCCGTATCATAGCTCATCAGTACGGTTAGACTCCGATTGTTTTCTTACTCGGGATTGAAACCCGACCGAAATGGCTATGGGCGTTCGGTGGAAGTAGACAGACATTTTAGCGCATATAATTTTACGCGCCTAATAGCTAGCGCGCTCTATTTCATTTCACTGAATGAGCGATGCGTGCATGCCAGAGTAGCTACTGTTTATCAAAGTCTACTATTATATATATATATATATATATATATATATATATATATATATATATATATATATATATAATTAAAAGAATATAGCAATATTTATGATTTATGTTTTTGGGCCGCAATAGAAATTGTTTAATTTGAATGTAATTATCAACTCAACATTCATATTTATTTATTCTGTAAGCATTGAAACGAAAGATTCTTACGCGTATGTTTCTGACAATTACCGAAATATTTATCTCAATATTTTACTCAAATTTCCACCATTCCTTTTATTAGGTCAATATAACAATATTTGATTAAATGTTTCGGGTTAGAGGTTATTTTTCTGGCCGACATTTAAACAATGGTATGCATGTAATTTCACGTCAGTTTCTTTCTTTATCATCGCGTTATATTTATCGAAATTATTATTATTAAAATCTACCTAAAAGTGCCGAATATAGGTACGTCGTCAGTGTTGTTGTTCCCATGTCATTAACAGTTTCGGGTCTAAATAAACAACAGACTTTTTGGATACGCGACCCAACCGAATATGATCAGTATTCGGCTAGCACCCCAAACAAAAAAAAACTGCTACTACCTTTAGGGCGTGCATTGTATAAGTTTCCTCCAGAAAAGATAATTAATCAAGATTCAATTGAGCTATTCGATGTTATAGATCGGGTATGCTTGGTTGAACTGATCTTCCTACATACGGCCAAGACAGGCTGTCTTTTTGAAGAGAAGAAAATAAATAAATATATATATATATATATATATATATATATATATACGCTAATGATACCACAGTTTACTCTCGCCTTCATCAAAAATCTGGGGTGGGCGACAAAGGTAACCTTGCAGCCGGGCTTGGAAAGGACCTCCAATCCGTAGTGAACTGGGGTAAGAAATGGCTCGTAAATGTTAATGCTTCTAAAACGAAGCTACTATCAATTAACCATCATAGACAACCGCACCTACCTCCCATTAGCACGGACCAGGCTTGCCTCCCTGAGAGTAAAACACTGCGCCTCCTTAGTCTGTCCCTTTCAGCGGACCTCAAGTGGAATGACTATATCGAATTCATTGCTCAATCCGCTGCTATGAAAGTCGGTTCTCTTTGCAGGGCCCGGAGGTTTTTCTCCGTCTGAATCTATCCTGCACATTTATAAATCTACCATCCGCCCGTGCATTGAATACTGTTGCCATATCTGGTCGGGTGCCCCTGCTATTCTCCTTGGGCTTCTCCACAAGGTTAGAGCGGTGGGTCTGTAATGTGATCGATACTGATTTGGCAGACCGCCTGCAGTCTCTCTCTCACCGGCGCCACGTGACTTCCCTGTGTCTCTTCTATAAATACTTCCATAGCTTCTGCTCCGATGAACTTAGATCACTGGTGACCCCTAGGTTCGAATTTGCACGAGATACTAGATTAGCAACTAGATCCCACCGTTTTACAGAGAAACCGATAAAATGCAACCGCAACTTCTACTCCAACGGTTTCTTTTCTCGTACTTCCCGACTGTGGAATTCCCTTCCACTTGACTGCTTCCCCGACAACTACAATCTCCAGGAGTTTAAATGTAAGGTCAATAGACACCTCATAACACAATAACTCGCTTCCATTCTTTCAAACACTCTTCCCATCCTCCCAACTACCTATCACCCCCTTCTGACATTTCCTATATTTAACCACTCTTT